>VWZT01005047.1:451069-465290 GCA_013397055.1 Pachycephala philippinensis
CAGAAGCCCTGTTACCGTGTGAACTCGCGCGGATGGCGATGCTGAGGGAAGGCGGCGCGCGGCCCCAGGCTGTGAACGTGAAATCGACGTCCAAAGCTGGCCAGGTAAATTTGGCTTCGGTTAGTGATGTTTCACAGAATCCCAGGGTGGTTTGGGTCAAACACCAAAGCCCATCCACTTCCAACCCTCCGCCATGGGCAAGGGCACTTTCCAGTGGACCAGGTGGCTCCAAGCCTCGGCCAACCTGTCCTTTAATAGGGCTTTGTTTTTAACTAATTCACAGACAATGAAAGGAGGGGCTCCACGCAACTTTAACAGCACAATGCCATCTCAAAACACCAATCACCACTCAGTCTTCTCTAAGTGTACTTCTTTGTCTTGAGGTAAGTCTGAGCTCACAGACCTATTGCCTGTTTAGACTTAATGCGACTTTGCATAGGAATATTACCTTGAAATGGCCCCACAACAAAACTACAATTTATCACATCTTCGCACATTTGTTTGGGGTTTTTTTGGTTTGTTTTTTTTTTTTTTTTTTTTAAAAACCCGGACCCTTTAATAGGTAAAAGGGGATAAAGCTTCTACATCATCCTCAGATATTAGTTTTCCCCGAAGAAAGCCAGGTGCTAATATTGATGGCTGAGACCTTCACATTCCAAGGGTAAAGCCTCAGCTCTTTCACCTTCATGTTTATATCCACAGCACAGAACCTAAATACCTTTTATATGAAGCACTGGGACCAAGAGGCTTCCAGGACAGACCAAGCAATGCGGAAGGACAGAAAAGTCCTTCAGACTTCAGAAAATGTCAAATATTTCATTATTTCTGTTGAACTGGGGGAAGTTGAGTTGCCCAAGAACTGAAGAGCGCAGTCTGGGTCCCAGAGGCACCTCTGAGGTCAGGGACTGTCAGGACTCACAGAGGGGTGCAGGTTTGCTTGTCGACAGCAAGCAATCTACAGCCAAAGGGGAAAATCCAGTTGGATCAAATTCTGCATTCATCTACTACCTTTAAAGCATGTGTAATTTCCCCACAGTCAATTAGTATTTATGCAGCCATAACTGAGCAGAATTATGGATCCCAGAGTAGAAAACCTTTGCTAATACAGAAACAGGTCTGAATAAAGATGAAAAAATCTGGCAGTGTCCATGGTCTTGGACGTCGGTTGCTTTTATAACCAAAATGAAGTCATACTGCATGTCACGCTGGAACATCATTCCACCGGGTTTATGGAAGAGATTGCTCTGTGTCCTGCCTCAAACCCACTTCCTCCTCCCCCGAGCCACCTATATGGCTCTTAGGCGTTAATTGTGGCTTTATTCAAGCAACCTTTTTTCATTTCAAATACGAAAATGTGTAGACGCTAGAGCAAAGTGAGAAAAACGTGTGAAGGAAAACAAGGGAATTCCAAGTTTTAAGGAACTCCTCTTTAAATCAGTGACATTTCCCCCATGCCAGGACTGTCACATGGTACGAAGGCACGCATATTCACAGCGCACACGCTGTCCCAGCATTCTCGGGATATGGAACTGTCTTTGCAGAATAGTCTTCTTTCATCTTGACTTCTCGCATCTTCTGCAAAACTTTCAAGGTCTGCAGGGTTACAAATGGTCATGCTTTTCCCCCAAACATTATCTCTTAATTGGCGTGCTGCCCTTTCGTGCCTCCTCACAAAAGCACCTCAGCTAAAACCCTGCTTTTCAACCATCTAATTTGCTCCTTTTCATTCTTATTCCATACTTATTTAACAACAGTCCTCACTACTCTCCGTGAATAATTTCCTTTAATGATACGGTGCCATTTAGTGCCCATTTTAAACATTAACATTTATGAGAGGCTTTGAAGAACTGATTGATCTTGCTTTCAATACTGCTGATCACATATGCACATAAACTTATTAAAATATTTAAATTATATTTATAATAAAAGTAAATGGCCTCCTTGTTTACAGGACATAAAGTGTCGATATGGAGCATGCAGTGAGAATTACCACTGAAAACGCAATTACCGATAAGTAATTTTTTTTCAAATTGCCTAAAAATGTAACTTGCTTTAAGATAACGCCATGAGGCGAGAATTCTCATAGAAGACTGGTTTTAAAATACAGGCTGTTGAACAAATAAAAGTTGACCTTTGATAAATCATTCCCCTCAGCTTCATTTCCATTAAACATCAATTGCTGTGAAATGATGGAAGGATGGTACATCTCTATATGATGGAATAGGATGACCTCAACAGTACAGTAAAAATACATAGAAATAACTGCCACTCTCATATCTCCTTTCCACACCCAAAAAAAAGGCTGCCCCAAGAACTGTACGAAAGTCTTAATGTATATATTCTATGAATAAACCAAAAAATGTTTGCTGTAGTGACCATAATCCAAGGCAGTACCTATACATATACTATAATTCAGATGCTTCAAGCAATCACCTGCTGTATGACAGGCTTTTCCTTACCCTCAGACTTGAGAAAAAAAGGAAATGGAAATTTTAGCTGGAAGCAGTTTCTGCATTTCCAGCCTCCCTGTTGCTGGTTGAATGCACAGAACTGTGTTCAGATTTCTGTGTGGTGTCTGAATGTCGAGGCACGCAGGACCAGTGGCAGGTACACAGATCAGGAACCAGACTGGCTTGTCAAATATTTATTGAAGTCTTCACTCAGTCCCATTTATAAAAACCAAACCAGAAGCACTGGGGAGTCGCACAGAGAGCAGATACAGAGGAGAGAGACAGAAAGGAATTGAGGGAATCTCTTTTCCTTGCTACGGCCAAAAAAAGGAAGTTAATTGCCTAGGAGACTAGAGTGAAGTACTTGTCAGAAGTAAATTCAAAGTTAAAACTGCTGTTAGAGATCTGTTCGCACCTACGGTACTTTATAACTTCTTCCTCGTAATCAGAGTTATTAACACTGACAAGTTAAATAAATTAATTCATCAAGCTATAGAATATTATGAAATCTCTTATTGAGATAAATTAAACAAAGTAGAACCAATCATTCATACTCACCAGCATAATACAACACAGGAATATTAATTATAACCAAAAAGTAATTCTGGCATTAGTCACTATGAAACCGCCTCGACTGCATCACTGGAACTTGGGTTGCGCTGTTGTTTATTGTGTACCAGCCATGGCCTTCGAGTGGTTGTGTGGGTAGGCAGGGATGGTGGCATCAGTGACTCCCCCAGTGCCCCGTGTGACAGGGGCAGTGAGGACAAAGGTTGCTGGCTGGTGTGCAGCCCTTCGCAGAGCATCACAGTGCCTGGCCTGGTTGCTAGGGGATGGTGCTGGCAGCCAGTCCAAAGGCAGTCGGGTGCCCTGCCCTGTCCCACCACACAGAGAAAAGTTGCCAGGCAGCAGCTGACACAGGAGCAGAAAAAAGGGAGAAAGTATTTGAGAGGATCGAGAAGGGAAGAAAGACCAAAGATTAAAAAACAGAACAAAAAAACCCACCCTCTCTGAATTCAGGGGGTTGCATTACGCACTGTCCCTGCTGGAGAAAACATCCCTGAAGGAATTTTTCATTACTGCAGTGCAACGTTGGTTTCATTCTTAAAGACTTTCTGAATGTGCATCTCCAACAGCTGCAGGAAAAGTTCTCCATGTGTGAGCTGTAACGTGGATATTTGCATACCAAGTGTCACGGATGCATATTGCTGCCTGGCATTGCAGATGATTTGGCGTGGCTTTAACACATAAATTGGGAGGTATTAAAACCCCCATAAAAACGGATCAGTGTGAAGACCCCGCCTCACAAGAGCAGCAATAAATGGGACGAGCAAAACGCAAAGTCCTAAACCTGGAAACCATGACCTTGATCTGCACTAATCTCCACCTCCCAGCTATTGTAAAGAAATTCTGATACTTTTTTTTTTCAAAACACTTAAGCTGTGGTGCTGGCCCACGCCAGGTGAAATGCAATGAACTGATACAACTCTGCTAAAGGGCAGCTCAACGCCAGCTTGTGGTACCCAGACATCTGCTCAGGACAAGTGACATTTTGCAGTTAACTGGACATGCTTTAGCGAAGGCATAAATGGGAAATCTTAATGCTGATTGCAAGGTTTTCTTCTCGTAAAAATAGGCTCATAAAAGTTATTAGAACAGAAAAGAACTCATCACCTTTCGAAGTCTGTTTAAAGGACAATTTTGAGACAAAAAAAATCCAAAACATCATTTCTTTCAAAAGAAACTTCCAAATTATTTTATTACCCAATAAATTAAGGTGCTTCTATGAAACACACCAACTTCCTTACCTGCCAACCTGCTGTACCCAGAGGTGCTGCACCCACATGCAGGGAGAGATGAAATTTATTTCCAATGAGTGGAGTAGAAACTCCGCATCCAAAAAAAAAAAAGTTCACGGTCAGTGCTCAGAAAAAGTATGAAAAGTAGAAAAAAAAATGAGGAAAAATATCTGGTCCCATCTGTTTCAAAATCCTGCTGTAAAATTTGTGTCCAGACCATGTGGTATAATAGCCAGTTCAAAGTACTTCCTTCACCAGTTTATCCCAAAATAAATATACTCCATAGCTCCGAGTGACATCATAAAATTATCTTTGTTTAATATAGGGTGATTTTCTAAGATGGTGGACAACTTAAGTTCATCTCCCAAATACCCATGAGCATGTGTTTCCTCATGAATTTATTCTGCATGTTTAGTTCTGAAGGTCCAGTTACTGTAATTGTTGAGATCTGGACAACTAAGTGCCTCTCCAGTACTACCAAGGGGTGGCAGAGAGAACCAGTCCTACCATTAGTAAGTTTGGATTAATTCCATAGTTTATGGTGTTCACACAACACCTATTCAAAAACCGACACGAAAATTGCCAAAAGAGAGAACTCATCTTTTTATTTTTTTTAATATTAGATCTCAATGCAACTTATTTATGAAATTTTCAATTTCATCGTGCAAGTGTTGTGAAGTAAATTGCACAGCTTTATCTCTTTATCTTTTCCTAAACACGGCATCAGGAATAACCTAGTGGGATCTTTCTCAGTGACAGCAAATGATTAAAATAATAATAATGCATAATGCATAATGTCATTCGACAGAAGTCATTATCCATTTCCACAATCTCCTATTAGGTTTCCATATCTTACTTCTCTTGAGAAGCATATATTTGCCATTTGCCAGAAGCACAGAAGGAATATCTAAAAAAGAAGGAGTCTTTTTTAAGACTTACACCTGGTGGTGCTGAAATTGGAGATACTTAATAAGTGTTGTAAATGGATGCTGTTGGACAAATATCAGTCGTGTATTCACAGTCCTGCAGCATAAGAAGAAAAGATGATATAGCACACAAATGGGGGTGCTTCTCCTGACAAACCTGGGGAGCTCATGGTTGCTTGGCATGCCCTGGAAATACATAAACCATTTCTCCTTATGACAATAAAATCAACTATAATAAATGTGTTTATTATTTAAAAAGTACAGTTGCCGCTCTCTGTTGTACCTCAATTCCTCATGCCTAAAATACCTCAGCTTGAAGCGAAATAGTGATGACGCTTCACATTTGTATTTTAGGTGATGTTCCTAAGGGAAAAGCCCTCCCTTTCCACTCCAGGCATACCTCCGCATTACTTGATTCAGCAGCCTTATAAACTCAGAACATTTTCCCTTCTTGATAAAGGTTAGGTGCTTGCATTACTGAAGGCGCCTGTACGAACGCTTTCCTTCTGGCACAATATTTTTCTGCAGAGAAGTGGAATTTTACTGTTTGGATGAGGTTTAGCCCCATGGCTGGTGGTGCATCATCCCAGGCTCTGTCCCACCCCTATTGCAGCGGCATCAGCGCTGCCTGGCCAGGCACGAGAGCTTCTGTGCATAACTGTTTACTATCCAAACTTTGTCTAACTTTCCCTTTAGGAGAAATTAGTGGTATTTACCAGTCTGAGATGTTTGGAAAATTGTCCTGCTGACAGCTATTATATTCACTTTTTACTCCCTTCCTCCAAAATGTATCAGAATGAAAACTTATGAGTCTGCACCACCGCGTTTCAAAGGCTAAACGAGCCTCCCCCCCACTACAAAGCAAATTATTGTGCGATGGCAGCCAGGTGCTGTAGCAGGGTTTTCATTCTGGTTTTGGGCTAAATCTGATTAATCATAAAACAGATCAAATAAAAGAACATCTGGTACAAGATTTTTGCCATCAGATAAAGGCTTTACGGTGGCGGTCCAAATGACTGCTGTGGCAAACAGCCACCACTACAACAGTAGGCAATATTTTCCTTCATGGCAAATTAAAAAAAAAAAANACAATTTGCATAAATAATTGTTTCACTCCATAAAGCCAAGAACAGAGCTTGTGAATGTCATCAAAGTTTAAAACAATCCCAAAAACTCGGTAAGCGAATAATAATTGTTTCTACCATTGAAACATCATGTACGAGGTACCTTGTTTAGAATTTAAAAATGCAGACAAGCTCCACAGCCTGCACGATGCTCTTACGCTTTTAGCATAATCACGCTCTGAATGTCATTTAAATGCACCTTTTAATATAACTTTGTCTTTCATCGGGGAATAGTAAGGCTGCGACAAAAGATGGTTTCGTTTATTTTCCTCACTTTTGTTCTTTTTATAAAAGGTAATATGAAAATGTGCCCCAGGGTCTGCCCCATCCCGGCGCAGACAATCTGAGAAGTTTGGGAGGAGCGGGATCTGTTTGCAGTCCTTGAGTGCCCCCCATAGGCTACTGCTCAAATCATCGCTTTAAACCAGGCACAAACCCAAAAAATCTTTCCGTTTTGGGGAAAAGGAGCCTAAAATCTTAAAATCGAAGTTCCCCCCGTTCTTATCAAATTAAAGATCACAAAAGAACATTACAGTGGTTGAGATAACTGTAATGCCAGTCATTATTTACGTTGTATTTTAATTTTTTAAGCTGTCTGTGTTCAGTAGGGTTAATATAATTTTATATTAGATAATTTTAAATATAACATTTAAATGGGGCTGTTTGAACTGAAAAAAATAATTGATATACATATTTTAAGAAGCAGAATATTTTTCCAACAGAATTAACAGTGAATTCAAATTTTTATAGGAATAAAGACTGCAAAAGCATAATATAACTTGAAATGATATAGTTCTCAAAATAAGATAATCGATATAAATTCATAAATTCTGTTAGAAAATAAAACCCCAAGCTAATCATGATGAATACTTAAAAAGTAGGACTTTTAAACTTATGTAAATATTCTCTCTTCTTATAATTTACACTAAAATATATTGTCCTTTTATCTGTGGTTGATGTTAGAGTAAACCTCACGCTTTGTAGCTAAAGGAACTTCACACAGATGACCTTGGCAGGGTGAGATACCTCCTTGTCACATTCCCACCCACCTTTGGAGCATCTCATGTCTGCACAAATTCACTTAAGGAACATGGAGAAGGAAAGTGGCAGAAGGGGCAAAAGAAAGTACTGAGAAGAAAAAATTAACTGGGATATAAAAAAAAAATTCAATGGGTGCAGTCATTGAATAATATGTTAGAAGGTGCTTCAGAATGGAACAGAAACCATCTGAGGGGTTAAATTCCCCAGGCTTATTTGGCTAATGCTGTTAGGGAATCACAACATTTACTCTCATGTCTGTAGATGGAATAACAATGAAACGCAGAAATTGCTACATGGCAGAGTGGGAGAGCTGGAAATGAGAAACTACAGCGAACGATGCAGAGGGAAAATCCAAATTCAACTTCTAAACAAAGATCACATTCATCTGTTTTTTTCTCTTCCTTGTAACAGAAGCAGGTATATCTGCTACCAGTGCAAGTGCACAAATCAGAGTAACACGGCTCTGTACATGGAGTTTAATCCCTGACCTAGAACTGCAGAGTGACTGCTCCCATGGAATGACTTTGACTCTCCTGGATGCGAAGTCCAGCTCATTTGCTGTTTCCCTTCTCTCACAAGAGAGACTTTTTCTCACTTGGAAATGGCTGATGCAGCGGGACACTCTGCAGCCTGTTTCTCCTCCCAAGCTCTGCAGTGCACACCGAGTAGGTCTGGGAGAAATTTCCTTAAACAAGTTGCTAGGTAGATCTTGACTGATAATATTTTTACAGTCACTGCTTGGGATTTTAGATGGATTCCTCTTGAAAAATATGATTCTGATTCAAAACGCTGATTTGCTCCCTTTCCCCTCTCTCTCCCTCCTCTAAAGGATGGGTATCCCCCTCCTCTGGGCAGGACAAATTCTGCCACTTCTTTACCTGGAATGAGGATACAGGTAGTGCTAGTGGGGGGAAAGGAGAAGAGTAGAGAGACAAAGGACCTTTATGTTGAACGAGCCCCTTGTTTTGGTGATCCTGGTTAAGGTGGGAACTCGCTTCAATAACCTGAGGAGCTCTTTCATGGCCATGTGCTACGTTCCCATCTGAAGGGGGAGCAGCAGCAAGCTGTGCACTCATGCAGGAATGAAAGGGCACTGGATATTAGGTAATATCCATTGGCAGTTACATGTGCAAAAGAATTTCAAGGGCTTCAACACTTTTGTTCAATACAGGCACAGCAGCAAAAGAGAGGTGATGTTAAAATACATGTGGATGTCCGTGGCTCTGAGGGACCTGGCCTGAGGGACCGAGGCTTCACTTTCAGCTCTAATCATGAGGATATGAACATGGACCTGTTCTTCTCTGGTCCTTTTTCCTTGATGGCACCATACAGTTCTCTGCACGTGTAGAAAAACAGGGCTCAGCTCCTCTTCTCCATGCAAGAGGGATGCAGTTCAGCATCTGTTTGTTCCTTTTCAAAGGGCTTTCAAGGATTCTGTCATACGAGTCTGAAAAGAAAATTGCAGCAGGATGAGAGGAAATTCCTTCATGGATAAAATAACTAAGCGATTAGATACAAAGGGTAGCAGTAAATTATTATTATTTTCTCAGTGGGGAAAGTGGAAGTCACTCCAGGAGTCCCCAAGGATATTTCTGCAGCATCACATGCAAGCCAAGAAGACATCACTTACATCGTGGTTTACACTTTGTCTGTCCTAATACATGCAGGAGCCTTGTGTAAAGCAGTAACCTGGTGCCCTTCCTCTGAATGAGAATGCAGGGGATTGAGGAGTGAGGAAATGATACAGGGAGCAAGGAAAGACAGAAAGAGAAACCTGAGAAATGAGCAGAAGAGAAAGTCACTGGCGGCTGGGCCAGTTGGGAATACTGGTCCTGAGGGAAACATTCTCCAGCTGATCTTAAAAGCTTATTCAAATCAATGAAAAAAAAAAAGAAAGGAAAGGAGAGGAAAGAATGGGAATGAATTATCTGATGGAAACAGGTGTTAAATAGCCATTGGTCCACAGGAGGATTATTGAATGAAGGGGTCCTGCAGCTTTTGAAATCAGACCTTATTTGCCTCTGTATCAGTCAGGCTTTTTCTTTGTAGCAGCATACAAGTGCCCGAAGCTGGCGGTTGGCCAATACTTTCAGATGATGAAAATAAACTTAAACTAGCAGATTCCCCCCATTAACTTGTTCTGAACACTACTTTTTAAGGGGTACAAGTCTTTTCAAAAAAAACCCTAAACAAACAAAAAACCCAGACACCAGGGATGGTATTTATGTCTTTTCTCAAAGTAAACAAAAGTATCTCTGCAAACACATAAACTAGGAAGGAGACAGAACCATTTAACAAGCTTTCATATTAAACACACTTTGATAGAAAGCTTAATTCCTTCTTTCTGGGAAAAAAAAATCTACAAGGATAATGCTTTAGCAGGACAAGTGGCTGGGATTATTTGAAATGAAGGCAGGAAGATCTTGTAGTGCCCTATGGCAATCCATCTGGGGAAGATTTCAAAAATATCCAACACTTACTTTAATATAGTCTGTCCCAAAGGCAAAACTATTTGCTTTTCACAAGGATTTTTATGAGCTACATCTTAAAAGTAATCACTGGCAGAGATAATTTATTGTTAGCCAGGGAGGATATTGAAAGGCAGGGGAGCTATTAATCATCTATGCAGATATGGGTGAGATGCTGGCCCTATGGAAGTCAATAGTAAAATTCCCATTGACATCTGTGAAGCTGGGCTATTACTCTCTGTGCTGGAGGTTTAAGTGTTTGCTCTGTCTATTAGGTCAAGTTTCTCGTTCGCATAATTTTCTGATTTACACAGAGTTGTGCCCATGGTTTGACCGAGGGAATATCTCCAGTTTGCTGAAATGAATGTTTTTCTGTAGGAGGACTGCTTCAATATTTATAATAGGAATTGTTTCTGTATTACAAGGTGCAGGCATGCTGTAAAATCTGGGTATGGAGGTACAGTCAGTCTTTGTGCAGAATTGTGAGGAGGCTACAGCTGAGATCTTGTTGAGTGAGACAATGTCACGCTCTCTTCCTGGCAAGTCCATCTGTGTTTAATCTGCTTTCTTTGGGAGAAGTTCACAATTGAGCTGTCAAGTACAACAAACCAACAGCAAGTCCAATAAACAATCCCAGAAATATCCACACTCAAAATGCTTTCCTACAATTACCACTGTCCTTCAGCATAATCCATGCCTTTCATGGAAAGTGGGGACATGAGCCCCAAGAGTTAACTCTGCAGGGAAAAAGAAAAAAAGCCATAGAAAATATACAGCTTTAAGCAAAGCTCTTCCCTTTTGTGTTGGAGAGGGCGATATGTTTCATAGCAGATCACTTGGTGACATTATGCCACTTAGATGTCATCATCAACACACTCTCACTCCTGCTCAATATTTAGATTCTTTGTGAAATGTGTTGCTGATGCTTCATACGGCTCCATCTCCTCTGCAGCCATAAAGGATGTGATCAAATTATTTCTACCTGCTTGTAGACAAAGTGCTCTGGAGGCATCATTTTTAGTCTCAGCCCATGGGAACAGAAGTGATTAAACAATTGCTGTTTAAAAATAGCATCACACATCACCAGCAGTCCATCGCGGAGTCAGCTGTAAACCAGCAGCAGCAGAGATGTTTGTTTTTACCCTCTTCTGGGCTGTCATGGCAGACAAAATATTCCCTTTCTCTGAATTGATTTGTTCTGAAAGCCCAAGTATATTTGTTTTCCTGAGCAAATCCTTATGATTAATAATAGTAGGTGAGAGTTATTCTGTGTGCTTTATTTTAATGAATAAAACCCAAAGCACAGGGAGGTTTGTGTTCAAACACGGCTGGAACAAAATTCAGTGAGAGATTTTTGCTTTTCATGTGTCTTTTGTTTGGTGTTCAGGATTCAAATCTGTAGCACCACACTCTAAATCCCGATATGGGAAAGCAGGGTCAGGCCCCAGTGATGGATTAAATCTCTCTATCCAGAATATTTGAAATTGCTGTTTTGTTCAGAAGCACGGGGCTGATAAAAGGAACGATAGCCTTATCTATGTATTTGTTTTCATGTATATTCAAAACAGGCTGAAAAGCCTAGTCTCTCTTAATGAAATCATGAATAAATATGAGATTTCCTCCCTTTAAAGCCCAGCCTGCTGCCTGAGCTCAGACTTTCCACACCAGGCGGGGTTGGATCACGCAGGTTCAGCTCGCTGAACCCTGTTGTCAGCAGCTTGAGTGATACCTTCAGAGTGCACGATCTGGTCTGCCACAGAGAGAATGAGATCTGTTGAACAGGATCCTTGTGCCCCAGAGCCTGAAATTCAGATTCAAAAGATGCACTGGCCTCCTTCCCAGGGCTGTGGGATGGCAGTCCTGGCATTCAGCAGCAGGATCCTCCTTCCTGGGACCCACGTTCCTTATTATCACCTTAGGGAGGAGCGTATGCTCCTCTCCAAGGAGTCAGGTAGCACAAGGTGAAACCCCCAGGTTGGGGACTCATCTGAACTTCCTAAAAATACAGCCCCACCTTGTTATTCCCTGGGGGAGTGGGCATACGGAGCAGCCAGGAAGCTGGGGCAGCAGATCTGGACCAGGAACCAACCACCAGGAGCACACCCAGATCTCAGAGGTTTTGGCAGCCGTTGCTCTCCCCACCATTAGGTCCCACGCATGAGCTGCTTTCTGTCTGTCGTCTGTCATCCTGCAGCTGGCCACCCATCCATCCATCCCCAGTTTGGGATGGGGGATGCTCCTGGTTATGGAGCACATGCTGCCCTTCCCTGCGCAGTGCAGGAGGCAGCCAGCACCAGCAGAGGGGCGGTGGATGGCACGGGGAGGAGAAGGACAGTCCAGGCCACGTGATCAGTGTTCGGCATGCAGAGAGGCATCAGATGCAAAAAGCATCTTAATTATGGCAATTCAAGGCAGAAGTAAAATTGCCTCCCTAATTTTGGAGAGCGCTAATAGGAAACACCCACCCTGCTAAGGCTGGAGCACAGATGGAGCTGGACTGGCAGCGATGAGGTCATTCAAGGGGGAATGTGGAAAAGGCAATGCCTTTGGGGCAAGGTCTTGCTCTTTCACTGGATGCTGGCTTTCTGCTGAAACTGTCAGGCATTGCCTTTCGTCGCCCCAATTTACCAATTCCTGCAGGAGAAAGGCTAGTGAAAAGCATGTTTTTCTGGATCAAATATTTCCCATTTGTCCAAGCTTTTCCAAAAAGCAGCTGATTTCAGTGCCTGTGTGGCTCTGTGAAAAGGCTGTGACAGTTTGTTCCTCTGGCTTTTCCGTGCAAGGCACAAAAGCCTTTCCCACTTCACCAGATATCCCTATTCCCCAGAAGTGCATCACAAGCCAATATTCATGTAGACTTCCATAGCACTGCAGTATCCTTGGAGGTGAGGGAGGGCTCCCAAGGGAGGTGACTAACCCTGATTTTTTAATCAAACAGCAGAGGCTTGTAATGCAAACAGAGATTCAGATGCCATTTTCACATCCCATTTCTCGGTGTGTTAATCCTCACTAACACCTGATCTGCCTACAGGCTGTGGAAAGAAGGGCTGGCTGTGTCCTGCCTGCATTGCCCTCAGCTGTGGAAGACAAGGCTCGTCCTGCTGGGTGGTAGGGAGAGGATTCTGAGCCTGCCAGAAGCCTATAAAGGCCAGCACCTGAGCCAGGGACCAGGACAGCCTGAGGAAGATTTGATGGCAACCTGAAGAAGAAGACCGACTCAGGGTAGGAGCTCCCTTTTTGAAGTGGAGAAACACACAATGCATGAGCAATAGTTATAATTTTTAAGGCAGACTGTAAAAGCCATGCTGTGCCACTTGCTTTACCAATTTTGGGCACTTTTAAACGTGCTGGAGAACCAGTGTGCATATGGTGAAATGTGAGCATGCGTCTGTACAAGTGCAGTGTTTGGTAGAAATGGAGGCAGGGAGTGGGGAACCAGCTAAACATAATTTTATGCTACACTGAAATACTCAACACAGAAAAATCAAGATCATATTTTTTGTGTGCATTTGTCAAGTCCAGGCCAGATTTAATAGCTGGGTTTTGAGTTATTTTTCTCTCTCGCTGTTCCTGTGTTAGAAATCTCACACACGTGTTGTAGCAGATTATGTATGGCTTTATCTTCCTGTGGACAGAATCGCTTTGGTGCTTGGAACTCCACTCCAACCCCCATTTCCTTATCAGGTGAATCTCCACTCTCTGACGGTGTTTCTACATTAAGTTGCGTTTCTTGGGCCAATTCAGGACACTCGCTGTCGGCAGCACAGTACACAAATTTCAAATTAGCTTTCAAAGTAATCAACAATTTATCATTTATTTATGTGTCCTTTTTATATCTAGCTTAACATTTAAGCATTAAGATAAAGAAAGTGTTTGAGTTTACTATTGCATTTCACTCTGCATAATTGGATGTATGAATCCTCTTTTGTTTGATATACAAAACTCTTGTGATGGGATGTAATTCAGCTAACATTTCTGCTTTTAGTGCATCTCTCTTCCTGAATTTCACTAAAAGGAGTGGGGAAAAAAGTAGATGTGTGTCATACAGAGCTTTTTACCTTGTGGAATTCATAACCCTCATAGGACAATAACATAAATGATGCATCATCCAGTTCTGCATTGTCTGAGGCACATACCTGACACTGACAGAGAAGGAGCTTTTCTGAGTAATCCTTCACACCATCAGCCTTGGAGGGGCTCTGCTGCCCTGGGCAAAACTCCACCCTCGCCAGTCACCCGTACAAAGGGGTCCTGAATGTTTTGCAAGAGTCACTCTCAAGACTTTGGAGTTCAGCCTTTTTCTGTCACTCATCTTACATCTGCTTTTCAGAAGCAAGGGTGCTGCTGTAGTTTTTTTTCTGAAAATGGAAAAAACCTTTAGTTCTGTGCTTTGTCACTTTTTTTTTTTTTTTT
>VWZT01005047.1:465356-610892 GCA_013397055.1 Pachycephala philippinensis
CTGCTCCCACCCCATTTCCCATTCCTGTTCCCATCCTGGCTCCCACTGGCCCAGCAGATGCTGGCAGAGCCCCTGCTGCTATGGAAGGAAGAGGCAAAGACTTCCCACCCTGCAGAAATCAGCCCACCTGAAAATGTCAGGCCACCAAAACCAGCCCTTGTCAGCTGCAGCAGGAGCCATGAGCTGCTCAGCTTCCCAACAGAGCAAAAGTGAAACAAGAGTGGTTTGGTGTGTGTGTCTTTGTGGCTGTTGCTTGACAATGGAGGAATTATATTAAATTCAGAGTTAGAAGTTAGAAGGTATCTGGAGAGAAAATAAAACCTTGACGCTTTCACAGGTTAAAAAAAAAAAAAAAACAAAGAAAAAGGAGATCATGGAGAACAATATCTAAAACAAACAGCTTGGAATACTGGGTATTAGAGACTTATTTGGTGATGGAGAGGAAAACTTACTAGATATGAGTTCCAGTAATAGCTTTCTATAGCAACCACAGAAATATGAGATCTGGGCAAAAGGAGAGAGAGAGAGAGATTCCTTTTGCCTTTGCTGATGAAGACAACAATTTTTCCTTGAGCACGTCTGGAGAAATATATCAAAAGCCCTTATTCACCACATGCTCAACACAGGAATATGAGAATACCTTATAATGTGATATGCAGGTGTCTTATTCTTGCCCAGTATTCTTACCTCTTCCATCTAATCATAGTGAGAAAAAGATTGTTTTCATTTTAATTTTTACTTCTTTGAATAAATATTTGCTTACTGAGAGGGATTTGCATTTTTTTTAGGAAGCCAGGGCACACCTGTACAATCATACACTGAAGGCCTTAGATGAGAAGATCAAAATGTTCAATAATTTCAATATAGAATTTGCATATTCTGATCCTTAAATTGCAAAGATATAGGCATACCTATGGCAATTATACGCTTTTTACTTACCAAGCTAAAAAGTTAGGGGTGCAACAAAGTATTCTAGAAGAGCAAAAATTGATCTCAAACTTTACCCAAATTAAAGAGGAAAAGTGTTTCTGCTTCAAGTCTAAAGATATTTAAATTATAGCTGTGTTTTGAAATTCCTTTTATAGTCAGAGATAAACTGATTTATTTTTGGGTTACTTACAGACAAAACCTATTTAATTTGGCACTAATGATTATTCATTAACTTATGATTCCCTTCAACCATATTTTACATTTCAGTGAAATTGATGTAAGTTATGAACAGAAGGATGATAAAAGGGAATCCCAAGTCCCAGCCTTGAGTCTGACGCTTGCTGAATGCTTGGCCCTGATTGTTTATTGCTCAGACACACAAAATTTCTGTAGATCCTCTGCTGCTGTGGAAGAATCCTGCCTGGTTCTGTCGGCCTCTTCACCTTAGCACCTATTTTTGTACTTCCCTGTTGCTGCCCCAGCCTGTCCCTCTTACTCCTTTAGCCCAATCCTTGCTCAAGCCTAGGAGAAAAAGAGTTTGCAGCCCTAAAAGGTTTGTTTCCACCTTACCCAGTCCTGTCTGGCACGACCTCGTGTAAATTCTTTTATTCCATACTTATGTTGTGGTTCCCTCTCTTCTTCAGGTCTTCAGATGCTGCTAGGAATAGATGTGAATCCTGACAGTAAAAATGAACAACATGAAAGAACAAGACTTGCTCTCTTTCCCCCTGCTCCATCTGAATCTCTGTTCTAGCCAGCAGCACCAAGGGCTTTGGTTTCCCATTGCAGATGTACCTGTCTTGGCTGAAAGCTAGTGTTACGTAAGATTTATATGGTGCAATTATGAAGTATTATTTTTAGACGTTTCGCCAACATTACAACATTTCAGCCAAAAATCTAAAGTTGCATAAAAGAGCACTCAAAGTGTAAACCTTGAAATGTAGTTTTAATGGGGTCCTCAGCTTGGCAGCAACCCAGTATTGCTCCAGTCCTGTACCAGTAAGAGCAATAAACTCCCTAAAGGCTCTGGGTGGGGAACACAGCAAACACCTAAATATTAATACTGGTTTCCATTCGGGAACGCCAAGAACATCCCATTCACTGCTTCTACAGCCAAAGCTTCAATGCTGCAAAAAAGTCTATAATCCACACCCCAGTATTGGGTGCATCAGGATATATGTCCAAACTGGCTTGGTAAGTTTCTTTGGACCTGATGAGCCAAGAATTACTAAATGTAGAACTGGGTTGTGGTCAGTGTAAACATAATGAATCGGGAGCATATTGGTAAAAGCAGCTTTATTTGCAGAAAAGTGGTAACCTTGGTGCCATATATCACTTCTGCCTAAAGGTTCCCTGTTCCTACAAAATAGTTATTGAGAAAGAGGAGAGGGTAATATTAAAAATCACTGTTAGTCCAAACCTGAATTCCTCAGACTTTTATCCAGTTTATTCTCTGCTGCAGAATGTTCTCAGGTATCAGTGATCCCATTCGTGCAGAAGTAATAGACTTACCTTGCAGTACCCATCTCTTTGTGAGCAAAACAAGTCTCTTACAAATCTCAAAGTGCTGTCTTTTTTTTTTTTTTTTTCCCCCTGTAACGGTTGTGTCTTTCTGTTTTATGTCTGATAACGCTCTGTTAATCAGCGTTATCTCCATGTATCTGATAACTATTAATCAGAGTTATCTCCATGTATCTGATAACTATTTATAGTATAAAGGGAGCAACACATGGAGCCAGAGCTCCTTTCTACCAACCAAGAGCCCTAAATGTTAAACTCAGAAAATCCTGTTCCTCCCCACTTCTGGTCCTCTGGCAAGCGGAAATGGGAGAACTGGAAGGTGTCCCTCCATCCTGGCACCCAGGGCACAAGAGTAGAGGAGTTCACATCTCCTTGGGGTGGTTCATATTTCTGAGGCATTCAACTTTTAGTCCAAGTTCCTAATGCCTCCAGCTTTGTGTCCTGCTTTCCCTGACCATATTTTAAATCTAACCTGAGGTGACTCGTGGCTGTCTGGGGAGGTGTGTTTGCATTTCCACAGACCTTCTGCTGAGCCACCCTCACTCACCATCTAAGGCAGGCAGGCCTTGGCACCGTAGCAGCACTCGAGCACTTCCAGGTCTCGTGTGTTTGCATGTGAAACCAACTTCTCTGAATTTCATCCTGCTCCTACGTAATGGCTGCTCTGCCTACTGCAGAATAAAATTAACTTCAAGGTGAGAGATCAAACTGTGTGCACTGTGACAAAAAGAATTCGCCCCGAAGTTGCCAGCAGGAATGTATTGCAAGAGATCATGCTGCAGGAAAATTGCTGCTGCTGCTCCTTCCATCCCATTTCTGATCCAATCTCATGTTGATTCATGTAGCTCAAATCTGTTTAAAGGCATGAGATAATACTGTGCCACTGATATGCAGTCATGACTCAGCTTACACCTCTGTCTTCTGCTCATTACAAGAACTTGAAAATGTTAGCAAATCATTCATTAGCATGGATTCAATTTTATTGACATATTTTAAATTTATGCAAGGTCTTATTACTATGGACCTTACAGATGTTGTTCATTCATAGCAACACTAAATTCGTGAAAGTCTGAATGTCAGGACAGGACCAAATCTATGAGATATTATTGTTACAACAATGTTAAATTTAGAAGTAGGAAAAAGGGATCCATAATCATTGCACATATTTTTAGTACTTTCCTGGACAGGATGAGTGTGTGGAAATAAAGAAAATAGGCTTGGTACTGGTGATTTTGAGAAGACACATCTTTAGCTTTATAAAATTATAAGACTCTACTGAGCATTATCAAATATAGCTTCCTACATAAAATGTTGTTAGCTTGCCTTGTGAGTCTGCTGATGCTCCTGAGCTGCTGAGCTTGGCATGGAGGGGAGCTGTGGGTGTCTTGCTGGAGTAACAGAGCCACAAGTGAGTATGCTCACAGTTTTAAAGTCATCATTTTTATTCCCTTTCTCTTTAAAGAAAGATTTTATGTTTCTTTGAACTTTTTTGAAGTTGACGGTTAAGACAATAGGGGGTTTTAATCAGCTCCATCCTTCTCTCACTCCCCTTTCCTCTTGTTCATCCTGTTTGTTAAGCAGAGATTTCAGGATATTTTCTTTTACCTCGCCTTCTGTTTGTAACGATTTTAGAATAAACTCCAAATCAGAATAGTCTTACTAGATAAATTAATAACTATCTAGTAAGTAATAGCTAATTTAATCCGCACTGCAATGGACATTTAGATTAACATCAAATTTATTCACGATAACCAGTAATCTCCTGTAAAACTCACCAGTTTTCAAATGACACATTGGCTTATTTTACATATTTTTTTTCTTTAAAGATTTTAAAAGTAGTGAAAACCCAGTCCCAAGACAGTCATTTGATTTGAGCCATTATGAATACACGGAGATGGTTTTCTTAGTTTTGATTTTAAAAGCCTTTCTATTTTTACCCCAAAATATAATTCACATAATTTAGGAGTTATTATAAAATCAGTGGTTAATAGATTTTTATTTTCCCTTCGTTTAGTGTGAAATAGAGAGCTGTGGGCTAAGCCCATTAATCCATGATAGCTGCTATATGAAAACTACAAATATTCTGAAGTTTCCAAAACAAACAACCCCAAACTTAAAAATTAACTTAAAAACTCAGAAATCAGCCTGAGGGAAGCTCAAGGAAATGAATAAAAATATCCAGAAAGAATTAGAATCAACACTGGAGAGAGAGTAATTGGGTTGACTTCAGGTTGACTAATTCACACTCTGAAAGTCAATGATTTTGGGAGTTGAGGTTTGGGGGTTTTTTAAGACTTTTCTTCATCCTCATTCTTGGCCATACTAGAGGGATCCACAAATGTATTCACTTGTGTATTTCCTACCTGCTTTTCCTCATCGCCAGAATATACACACATGCACATATGTGTGTATATGTAATATGCATTTCCAAATTTATATGGAAAAGACCTTATTTTAAATGAAATACACCACAAGCAAACTACTGCCAGCCAGGAAAGTAATTACTGCCCGAGGTAGGCAGGCTGCAGTGCTCATATGTGATACTTCCTTGGAAATTGTGTGACACAGGAGCTAAAACTTCCACTTCAAATGCAGTGCTAATGCCTCCTTCTTCACCATTAAAAAGTAAGTTGTGATATTCTGCCTTTTTAGTAGTGGAAAAATGCATAATGGCACAGTGTGGCTGAATTCTGAGCATTTAGCCCAAGGTAACACAAAAATAGTTTCACTTCAATGAAATAATTTCAGATCTAAACTGGAGTAACTGAAAATAGGTATTTTTCATTTGAACTCCAAATTCTTTCCTAACTGAATTGTTCAAGGAGATCCCATATTTTCACCCAGCACCATGCAGAGATAGCTTTTTTCCCCACTTTGAAAAAATAAAACATTCCCTTGCCGTATTAACTACCTAGATATTCATATGGTCAGCACAAATTACAAATCTCTGCCAAAGGGAGATATATTTGCAGTCAGCAATCTCTCCTCCTCGGATGTCAGTGGACATATCAAGAAAGTAAACAAAATTAGAAATTAGGCTGAGAAGAAAAATAGCAGGTAACACTTCCAGTTTGGTGCTTCCACTACACAAAGAAGTCACCTTCCTGTGAAACTTCCTGGGCTATTTGTGCAGTTTCTTCATGATCAGAGAATATATATATATTTTGACTATATATATATATGTATAGATACAGACATATACACATACGTACGTACAGCTCATGGTCCTCAGGCAACCAGTGCTCTGCAGAAAAACACACCAGCACAGCCTTAAATTAAAAAATGAGATCCAAACTTGGACCAGCTTGGCCCAAGGAATGTGAGAAGTCGGATACAGAAGTGAGACTTGTATCTTGATTTTGTTAGTGCTGCACTGTTCTTCCAGAAAGAAATGAGGGGGCACTCTGCAGGACATCTGGAAAGCTGTAAGGAGGAAGGGAAAAGGCAATGTAAGGAAAACTGAGCTGAAATTTATCCTTTGCTGTTAAACGGGATGTTTCTTTCCCAGATTGGCTCAGGGAGTTGCAACTTCCGGTTTGCACTCCTGAATTTTCTGGATAAAATAGATTCAGTGGAAGCCTCCATGTGAACTCCCATCCATTCAAATTACTGCCTCCCTCCAGGTTCTCCTGTGCAGCAATACCCTGCCCATGCAGGCTAACACAGCTTGGCCTCTGCATTGCTCCAGGAGCTCTCACAATGATTACAAGCCAGTATTCCACTCCTAGGGTTTGGGAGATTCAGGATGCTGATCAGCTTAGGTGATGCTACGATTGCAAAAGAACAAAAAGAACCACCCAGGCTGCACTTTTTAACCAGAAATACCACTTAAAAGCATTACAGTTGCTAGTAAAAGTACACATATCTACTTTAATCCATTCTAGAGGATGTTTTGAGTTGTGTAGTGGAGTATTTAATGCTATCCCTGCCCATAATAGTTGAATGAAAGGCAAACAAAATACTCGACTATTTTTCTGCTGCATTTTTTACTCCTGGAGAGGGTACATTATCAGCAAATCATCTCACTGTTATGGTCTCACCTGTAATTATGTCTTCAATTTTGGTTATCTCTTAGAATGTGTAGCACTAATAAACTGATATACTGAGCAAAAATATAAACTCTAAAAAAAAAAAAAAAAGAGAAACCTTGAGATAATTTTGGTTTTATATTACAGGCAGTAAGAATGGTTTAACTTGTGCAGAAATGATAAAAAATGAACCAGTAAATAAAATCTTAAGTGCTGTATATTATTTACCAGGAGGTAAACTCTGAGAGCATATCAACTTCCTTAATGTAAGAGGGATACAACATTCAATAAAACTGAAAACTCTCTCTCTTCAAACATGTGAGAAAATGTAAAATTATGCATCTCCTCTCCCACCTTCTTCTCCCACTATTGACCTCTGGAACTTGAGATTAGTGACTGTTGGGGTTCTAAAGAGAAGACCAAGGGTTTTTATGGATAGTAAGAGCATGGCTGTCAAATGTACAGTGAAAACTTCCTAAAATGCTCACACTTCATGGAATTAGCCAGTCACATGGTGGAATAAGGAACACACTCTCTTGTTGTTCCTGCTGAGGTGTCCTTGTGTCAGGAAACTCCTGTGCTTTGACCATGCCAAGGTCCATAACTGACATTACATCTCCTGAAACATAACAAAACTGATTTTGACTTTTTCTGCTCCCAAACAAATTACCAACATTGCAGAGGGTCCCTTAGCCCCTATGAATGTGAATAATTTCATATTCATAGAATTCAGATCTTCTGTTCAAAAAAATATCTCTTCCTAGCTTTTTCCTCTGGCCCTGTTTCTCACTGGAGGTCACCAGGGTATTATCTCTGCAGATGGGAGGAAAACCATAAATAAAGAGGAGGTGAGATGCAGTGTTTTGAGTGAGTGAGGTCTTGGCAGTGCACTGATGCAGGCTCTGGCTCCCACGTGGATAGATGGACCATTCACTACTCTTCAAAATACATCGTGTTCTGTTCCTTGCAAGTAATCCCAGGTGCAATCATGCCCAGGTGAAATAATTCTCTATCTGCTTGCTGGTTTTGCTGTCAAACCTAATGTGTGCTGTGAGCATCCTATAAACAATTCCAAAAGGCAGGGCAGGAAGGAGGAGGATTGTGCATGTTGTAGTTAAACAGAACTTGGATCATTTAAAGATTTCCCAGGTTTCCCAAGCTGTTGGTTGCCATGGGTCAATGTGATACAGACACTGGGGTACACCAGGTCCTGTCAGCCTCAGAAATGTCATCTCAGTACTCACCACACCTGACTGGAGAATAATTTGCTGATGTCGTGTACTGAGGTGTTGGGTCTCTGGTGCCACAGTGACATTGGCATTGTGGTTTCCTGACGTAGAGGGAACAGGAGCAATGGCAGCTTTGGGTTACAGGCTTCCCCTCCACCCTCCTGCCGCTCGTGCACAGCAGGGCAGATGCAGGAATGTCTTCAGGAACGTATAAATCTCCCAGAGTGAGCACCCAGGGGCACTCCTCTTCGCTGGAGAGGGCTGCACGTAATTTATTTTCATTCACACTCTTTTCCTTTCGTGTTAGCAGATAAGTAATCTTCCTCTTCTCAACTACATCCTTAATTATAGCAGACAGAAGATTATTTACCACATTGAAATTTCTTTCAGATCCATTAGTTTGCTCAATGTACAGCTAACCATGGCAATATTTTCTTTTGACAGTGTTCTTGCTAAAGGGTTTGCTAATACACAACAGCAACACGTTGGTGTAACAGTGCTCAAAATGTAGCATCCACACTGGCCATGTTTTAAAGGGTTGGGGAGGCATAATAATATTCCTTGGATTTGCACAGTCCACCCCCCAGGACCATCAGAAGGCTTTGATAAGAGTAATTGATACAATAATCTTGGAAGGCACTTTTGAAATGGGAAGTATATTAACTTTATTAGCATATAACAGAACTATATAATAGATCAAGCCATTAACTGCAATATTGTTATAGACAGAAGAGAGAATATGACTTAAATTTGAAAAAAATTCCATTATTTTTACTTTTACTATTATTTTAATAGTCAAATGCCTGTTATAAAATGTGCCTTGAAATATTTGAAGATGGATTTGATAATCCATCCAAAGGAGACACCTTCAGCACCCATCAGCTGGTTACTTTCATGTATTTCCTTGCTCTTATTCATAGCTTTGATGGTTACCAAAAGAAAATACTCCATTCGCTTTCTTCATTTTGAAAGAAATACTTTTCACATCATTCCCCAAAGTGGGGCTTTTAAGTCAGAGACTGAGAGAGTTCACATCGCTCCCTACGAAGCAACAAAAGGTGGACAGAGTGGACATGGAGTACCCAGGCAGTGCTCAGAGGCAAATGGACTATTTCAAAGGGCTGGAGCAGAGCAGAGGAAGAGGAGGAGGAGTGGGAGAGGAGTGTGAGCACTTGGCCTTTGCTGGGTCGTGTCATAAGGTGAATAAAGGATTGGGAGGGATGGTGGCTCCTTAGGGTCTGTGCCACAGTGACAACAGCCAGTCCCAGCCAAACCTGGCAATCAGATTGCTGGCCCTTTTAACCCCCTTTGTTTGTTCGAGACAACTTCTTTGCAGGGGACCTCATTCCTCTCTACAGCTACCTGGAAGGAGGTTGTAGTGAGGGAGGGGTCAGTCCCCTCTGCATTGTCTAAAGGGAAAGGATGAGAGGAAATGGCCTTAAGATGTGCCAGGGAAGGTTCGGGTTAAATATTACAAATAAAGATTTCACTGAAAGAGTGGTCAGGGCTTGGAATAAGTTGCCCAGGATGTTGGAGTTGCTGTCTCTGGAAGTGTTCCAGAGATGTCTGGATGTGGCACTTGGAGATGTGGTTTAGGGGTGATTATAGTGGTATTGGGCTGACAGTGGGATGACCTTGAAGGTCTCCTCAAACCTTGATGATTCTGTGATTCTGTATGTGTTAAAAATTGAAAACTATTAAAAATTCAAAAAAAACCCTGAACACAGCAATAAGACCACCTCAGGTTATACCCTTTAAACTGATGAAAAGAAAGCTGAAACAACTTTTGCCACCCCAGAGCTTGTTCTCCAAGCAGGGCTCCTTCCTGGTGCCCCCAGACATCCTGCAAAATTATTACCAGGTCTCGGAAGATCGTTCAGTTCTTTTTGCAAAACCCTTTGCGAGTGCTGAGCTGTTCCCTGAGGAGAAGCCATACAAGGGGTTTATCTGTTTCCCCTTGCAGCTGGGCTGTGGGAGCACTCCCCTGCGTTTCTCACAGCAATCCCCTCCATCCCACATCCTTGCTATCAGCAGTGGTTTTGCTGCCTGGGAAAGGAGGATTATTCTCTCCGGGAGGCACACACCGGCATCCTCAGACAGAGAGCATGTCCCTGACAGCGCGTGATGATGTGCTGCACATCCTCAGGCTTTTCCCACTATCAGCACTGACTCTCCCTCATTACTTCTTGGTTTGGTTTTTTTTTTCCATTTCCAATGCTAGATTTGCTTCAACAAATTAGAGTAATTTTTTTTTTTCTTAAACCTGGTAACAAGCACCTCTTCTTCAACACTACTTTTGATCTTATATGTAGAAGTAGTTCAGGTGATAGATAAGTTACTGGGGCAGTGAAATGAATGAGATCTCTGCTGTTTAGTCTCATGATAACAGGGATATGGCCAAAGGGGAAGAAGAGTCTGAATGGAAAAAGAGAACAACATTCACTTACAGTAACAATTGTGTTACATATTGATTTGGAATTCACTGTTTCTTTAGGTCCCCACACATCAAATTCTCTGCCAGCTCCTGCTCCAGGGTCTGGGCTTTAACAAGCCTCTCAGATGAATGCTGCATTCCTGCTTCTCACAAACACCATTTCAGACTTTGAAAACTCAAGGATATGTTCTTGCAATGTCTTACCTTCAGCTAAGGTTTTCAAGCTCTTCTTTGTAGCCATCATGACCACAACCTGAGACTCCAGAAGATGATTTCAGAGTTAAGAACAGTTTTCCATGCAAATTCTGGTGCAGGGCACAGTCAGGCTTTGCAATATTCTATTCGATAGTTTTGCTTGCAGCTTCTTGAAGTTATTTGGGAGACTTCAGGTGACTTTTGTAGATTGTGTCTCAGGCCTGTGTATATTAGCTACCTGTATGAGTGCCCAAACTCATGCTAATACTAGATATCCTCATCTTTACAGTGTTTTATAATTATTGACTCATTGATTAAGTTGAGTCTAAATCTAGACTTACTTCTTCTAACATCTTAATTGAAGAATTAAATAAAAAAAGAAAATCTATTTGAAGCAATAGTTCCTGTTAAAGGTCGAGGATAATTTTCAGGAAGGGTTTTAAGAAAAAAATACACTCATGTTATATCTAACTTCTGATTTTTCTTTCTTTTTCAAAATATAGCTTCCTTTTCAGACTTGTCTTTCTTTGATAGGCCTCAGAGCACTACTGTTAACAGATGTTCTGAATCAACATATCTGTCACTGATTTTTTTTTTTTTATATGAAGCAAATAAATTAAAGATCAAAACGATTATTGGAATAATACAACACCTTCCTTTCACATGAGGGAGTGACCTCGCTTGCCACTCTGCTTTGCAGGAGCGATGTGCCAGCAATGCTAATAAAGTGCTATCAATTCATGTGTTTTCTCGGTTAAATAATGGTGACTTGGAGAAGTGACACATCTTAAACCGTGTGATCCTGTGTGGGGCACAGCACACAGCCACACAGAACCCTGTGTAACGCAGAGCTTTGCCTGCTCCATGCAGGATTGACCCGGCAGTGGGATGGACGTGGGGTTGTGGCTCTGTGCTGGATGATGCTCCAGCTTTCTCCAGGACTCAGTTCCTATTGCAGAAAAGGATGGAAATATTGTGTTATGATTCATGGAAAGAAAGCTCCTGCCCTTCATCACTCAAGCAAAATAACGTGTGGCTGCAAAATGTGCACCAACAGGAGTTCAACACGTGAACCCCTTGCAGGGGAGTAGGGGCAGGTTTCAGTGGGAGCTGGAAGATTTGGGCTCCCAGTTACCAGTCCACACTGGGTTGTCTTCTACCAGTGGCTGCTAAAATAGAGTTAACCTGGATGAGTCTTCTTTGCTGAAATTCTAATTTAGCTTTTCTATGTAAACACCCATTTAGTATCTGTATCTTGCTCCCACCTTTGTAAAGTAAAATAATAATATTCTCCTGCCTCATATGGTATAATGAAGTTTAATACATTAAAGATAGTGAGGCACTAGTTGCTATAGTAATGTACTATTTAAATAGCTAAGGGGGAAAAAAAAACCTCAGAAGTGTTTCAACAAATGCAGTTTATTGAGGGCTACTCGTTTTGCATGAAACATCTTTGGGATGGTGAGCACACCATGGGGAAAGTCTCCACGAGGCTATTCAGGAAAGGAGCTGATAAAGGCGGTGTGGTGTGTGGTGTTAATCAATGCTGAGCATGGACAAGGCTTTCCCATGCTGCCACATCCAGGCTTGGCTGTCTGCTGGCCAAGTGGTGGCTGAGGTGGGGGAATGGTTCATCTGAGCCCTTCAGCCTGGGAGAGGCACCTCTGACCACCCCTTCACATGCTGACAGGGGTTTGTTTCAGAAAGGGCCAGCAGCGGGCCCAGTGCCTGTGAAGCTGCCAACTGTTTGATCATTTGTACAGATACAGCAGCCTGGAGTGCAGCTCCCTTCCCTGCTGGAAGCAATTAAACTCTCTGCTGCTAGATTAAACTGTCTTTGGAAAATACCTCTGGTCCCGAGATCAGAAACCCACCAGCAGCCTGCAGTGCACTGGTTAAGGAACTGCACTTTAAGGGGCTGGGAATGTGGGCTTGCACTTTCCCTGGCAGAAGGTGAAATCAAATATATATTCTCCATTTCTTGGGCAAACACCATAAGAAACAGCGTATATAACACATGAGCACCACTACCAATCATTCTCTCAAGGGCCAAGTTTTAAAAATAAAGTCACTTCATCTGTATTCTTCACATCTTTGTTGGCTGTGATCTCTGAATAGCTATTAGATCAAATTCCTCAAGAGATTTAAGGAAAAAACCCCACTGATTTCTGAGTTCTGATCAGCTTGATGGCTGCAGGACAGAAGCTGTGGGTAGGAGAGGAGGTCAACCCCAACATGCCCACGGAGGTACCTCGCAGCCAGAAGGGCATTTTGAGCAAAATCTTTAACTGAGATGCCTCAGTTTCACCTGAGTCACTCTTTAGGCACCTGCATAATTTTTAGATCTTGTCCACAATCACACAATAATTTCCTAAGTCAGGGAGACACAGTTTATAAGCCTAGCTCATTCTGTTAAGATGCTCCTAAGTTACAAAGGCAAGGATAATTATTTAAATTCTATTTCTGATCATGATCTAGAAAAGATCAATATGATAAAGAAAATTATGGGTCTTTATGAACAGTCTAAAAATTGCTTATTTTCTGATTTAGCTTTAAAAAAGAAGGGTTTTTTTTTAATGTGTATATATGTAATTAGATGCTCTATTCCTTTGTAAAATTTTGTTTGGACTATAGTGCATGGACAGAAATAGAGAATATGGGAAAAATATATCTTGGTAATAGGTCAAATGCAAAATATATAACTTGCAAATCAAACCTTAAAGCAAGTGAATCTCTGTTGGAATCAATAGGAGCTGAGATGGTTGACTGAGCAGAAGGTGGGAAAAATAATAGTTTGTTTCCTCTCTGTGGCAAATATAAGTCAAGTCAGTCCACCATGACCTCAGTGTGTAGCAGACTTTACACTTAAATGGTTTATTTTACATATTGACAGTGGTCTTCTAGACTTGACTCCAGCTTGCAACAACTTCCACCAACAACTTTACTGGTGGAAAAAAAAAATTACTGTATACTCAGATGAGATTGTTTTATTTTTTAAGCAGAATGTCTAATTAAAAAATTCTGACTTGCTGTAACAAAGCAAAGTGTATAATGGGAAAGTAACAGTTTTGAGGAAACTTTTGTTTCAAATGTTATACAAATTGGGGGTGAAAATTCTAATTCCAGTAATATAGAGAGAAAAGTACCTCTGTTTTAGTCTGATGCAAACTACCTGAACACAACCTTCCTCAAATATATGAGCATGTATCCCCACTGGGGTATAGAATCATAGGATCATTAAGGTTGGAAAAGACCTCCAAGCTTCCTTTTCCAAAAGAGCTTCTGTACAAAGAGGAACCACAGTGATAAAGACTTTCTGAGTGTCATGGTCCCCACCTGGGGGTAGGATCATGCCATTGTTTTGAGTCAAGTAGTTAGTCAGCCTCCTCCCTCCTCTACTTGTACAAAAACTGTTTGTTTACCTGTGAAAAGCAGCTCCATCCAGCAGAGGATCAGCAGAGGAATATGCAATAGGCTGGCAGACACTGGTCTCCAGGAGCCTGAAAACCCTAAAGCAGACAGGGGAAGAGCCAAGCTTGGCTCGGTCACACCTTGTGTGAATGCCTCCAACAGTGAGTTTTTATAATTTTGCTTTATGGTGAAAATTTCTGAAACCTCTTGGTTCTCGCTCACCCCAGAATGGGACTTTTGTAATCTAAAAGTGTTTTATGGCATGAGAAAATTGCTTCCTGTCTTGGGCTACTTTTCAAATTGGACCCAAACTACCATTATTGAATAGTTTTCAGGTTGTCCTGGCAGGTAACTGCAGTGACTCCATCATGATGAAGCTTTCAGACCTTTTAAAAAAATTTTGTTGGCAGTAATTGCCTGAATTAACTGAAAGAGAATTTCAGGCCTTGTATACTCCTATATTCAGTGAATTGTAGGACTTTCTTTTTCAGCCTTCTGTGGGTATTAATTAGTTAGGAAAAAGCATTAACACTGCTCACATCTTCAAATATCTGCTCATGCAAACCAGTATCTGCATCCAACAAATCAACATATTGATCTCCTTTCAGCATTTCAAATAAACATTTAACAAAAACATCTTTTATTATTTTATGGTCCTTCGTGTCAAGCAAGTGTTGTCCCTTTTTTAGAGGAAAGTGTTTGAAACATCATGGGGTAAAATTAAATTATTTTACTGAGACCACAGAAAAGCACTTTCAAAGCCCAAATCATAAAGCAGCTGACCTTACTTAAATCACCTCCGCAGAGGTTTAAGCTAAAGTGTTGTGCTTGTCATTGTAAAAGAAAGCCCGACCTGTGCACAAAGTCAGCTGCAGTCACTTGGCTAATAAGTATAATCTGTTCAACTGCTCTAACTCAGCCTGGTTTGATTGTGTGCCCAGCAGTGGTGCCTCAAATGCTTTTTAACTGGGGGGGTTCAGCAAAATTCCCTCCAGGGGCCGTGTGTGTGTGCATGGAGGAGAGCTTTGAGAGAACAGAATTGTGCAAACAAAGTCACCGTGAATGAGCAATTTTCAAAGTATTTTGTGCAAGAGAATATTTAGTTATCTTTGGGAAAACAGAAGATGTTTGTCTCTAAATATGCTTGCAATCTTCTTCTCTGCAGCACATTTTGAGGTGTCTGGAGTTGCCCCATGCCTGTCTTTGCAAGGTTGAGGCAGCCCAGGAAATCCCCTCTGAGAGTGGTTGCATGAAGACACCAGGATCCACTAAAGCATTCCCCGATCTTGTTTTCCAGCACAAAACATCAGAACAAAGAGGATTCAAGAGCACAACTGCACAATGAATGTGCACAAGTGGCCACACAAACAAAAGAGGGGTGTGGAGGGAGTCCTGCTCTCTCCCAGGTAAGAGCTCAGGCTGGTGCACAGCCGCTGAGTTCAACCTCACTAATTCGTGCTCTTTGAAATCCCACCAAGCTCTGTTTTCCATGGAGCAAGGAAGGAGGAGGGGGACAACAGGAGACAGGAGACCTCTTGTGCCTGCCCTGCCTTTACCAGGGTAAAGTGACTCATTGCTGACACACAGGAAATAAAAGTGTGTAAGGTCAGAAAGGTTTGAGAGATAATTCTAGGTGAAACTGGGGGCTTTGAGCCAGTGCAATCACTATATATAGAACAAGATGGAAACTTTTTTAAAACTGGAATTATCATTGGCCTTTATGGATCCGTGTGTCAAAGACAGGAAGTTGCAGCTGCTGCTTCTCAGGCTTAGTGGGCAGTGCTGTGAATGGATGTTTGTCTGGGTATGAACTAAGAAAAACCCTAAAGATCTTCAAAATTTAATTATATATAATTCTTATTCAAAATGCATAAGCACTGAGAATATGTGAAATTCATTGTTATTATTATAATGCATGCTTTTGAAAGGTGCTCAGGAAGACATGGGAAATATATGTATCTACTGTCATCCCTCAAACCTCTCACCTGCAAGGAGAGGGAGGTGACACAAAGGAGACTAGTCTGGGTACTTCTATGATCAAATTGCAATCTTTTCCTTTCTAGAATATTGTGGATCAATTTCATGCTGAATTTAAATATCTGCAGAATCATAGATTTAATCTAGATAATGTATTTTGTAAGTTTTCCTGATTTAATTTCCTGGCATTCTTTCTCTGTTGTGCACTGTAGGCTTTGTTACATAGAGCCCCTAGATGATTGATAAAAATAATTTTATAATGAAATGTGAATTAACACTAATTCAATTTGGTGGGTTTTGGAGATGACAACTATTGATATATGGATTTCCTTGTTCCTCAGGAATATGCAGTCAATAGCACTGAAATTGGGATTGATCAAATGAATTCTTACTTGTGTATGTAGCTCCTTTCACAACTCGTAATTTTCCAAAATATTCATAACTTTTGAGGATAACAATTGTCCTAATAACTTAGGATCAGTCCACGTGTTGTCTAGAGAAGCTGTGGCTGTCTCTGGATCACTGCAAGTGTCCAAGGCCAGGTTGGATGGGGCTTGGAGCAACCTGGAATAGTGTCCCTGCCCATGGCAGGGGGTGGAATGGGATGACTTGTAAGGCTTTTCCAACCCTGACCATTCTGTGATTCTAGAATTCCATAATTCTACATCCTTGTGGTTGTAGGTATAGTCAGCAATTTAGCTCAGGATTTACCATGGTTCCCAGTGAGTACTGGGAATTGTCCAAGGAAATGTGAGATAAACATGGAACAGCAACTTTTGGTTGCTGATTTTGTAAATAGCTTTATCAGTTTTGGTATCATTAATACTGGGAAATAAACATAATTCTCAGGGTAGTGTGCACATGAAAGCAAAATTTGGAAAAGGGAAAAAAAAGAAATCATATCTAATTAACTGGTTGTCCCAATAAATTGTATGGGAAATTAAAAGTGTTCAAAGCCATTTAAAGAATGCATTTATCCATGAAGAAAAAGCAGAGTTAAATCCATCCATATCAGCTGCAACAGTAAATTATGAATAAAAGATTATCTATGCCATTTATGGTATCTTTAAACAGGGAGTACCAAAATGTGTTTTGTGATGGCATAACAAGGTGTTTCAAAGTCAGGATCCTATCCAAGGTCCTCCAAAGTCAGATTTAAAATAACTGCTCTAGAATCTGACTTCCTTGAGTCACTGTGGTAAACAGCAATATAAGAAAAATGTATTAGCACTTAATGGTCTAGTTAAGAATAACAACATGCAACAAAGCACAAGAAACGTGTTATGATCAAGGGAACTGAAATATTTCCAATAAGGAGACTGTGCATCCACCATCTCCTGGGATGGAGAATGAAGGAGGAGGAAGAAGACAAAATCCCACCTGGCTTACTTGATTTGTTTTCAGTGGAACCCAAATAACTCACAGCACAGTACAACAACAAAAATCTTTAGTTTTCAGAGCTCCATATGGTGAAAGACTCCGGGAAAGGAGAAGCTTTCCACCCCCACCAGTAATCCGTGTGCACCGAGTTATTTACCTGAACCTTCAGCCTCAGATAACTTTGGCATTTACTTGGAAGTCATTAAAAATGTAAGCAAACCGCAAACTGATTGATTGATGGCATTAATTAACTGTGAAGTGATTAATTGGGTCCCCTCAATACCCCCTGCCTCAGGTTCAGGGCACCCCTTTTTGGCTTGCCCTTTTGGACTGATGGGGGTCAGGGCATGGCTACTTAGGCCTGTTTCTTCCTTTTTTCCCCAAAAAATGGGGCCAGAGAGAAAAATGGCTTCTGAAAAGGGGGCAGTTCTGTAAGGCTGGAAAAGAGGAGGAACGTGGGGCTTAGATGCACTTGTTGTCTTTAAAGATACACTTTTTCATGCCTCTCCTCATCCAAATAATTTTCCATTCTTTTGGATGATTTCCCAAAGTTGTCACGACAGAGGAAAAGCCTGAAGGGGATTTAAATTGGGAGATTTTTTATTGCCAGATCAATACAGGGTTGTCATTCAGTATGTAAGAGGAAAAGTGCAAGTATGAGACACTTGTGAGGGAACTGGGCAGGCACAAAATAGTTGAAGGGATAGGTAACAGGATAAGAAGGATTTAATCTTGTAACAGATGTCCCCATCTTTTTATTTGCAAAGGGCTAAAACCTAAAATGTAAGAAATCTGACAAATTTATGGCTAGGAAAACAGCTTTAGGTAATTTTATCTTGAATGACAAGGAGAAAGGTGAAACTGGTCAGTCCAACACTTGTCGTCTTCTTTTTTTTTTTTTTCCTTTTCCTTTTTGCTTTCCTTAATATAAATTAATAGTAGCCCAGAATGGATATCCATGTTCAATCCTATATAGGTGCAATTCACTTGAGGTGTTGCTTCAATCTGGTCATCTCTGTTGCTGAGAGGAGGCTGTTATTACCCCATCTCAGGTGATCCTCTGTGCTCACTGCTGGTGTTCACAGCCTGTGTGATGATGGAGAGGTGTTTACACCATATAATCACTGGTGGCCAGCCTTGCAGAAAAGGGAAAAGGCAAGAATTTCATAGCTAAAATTACCTTCTCTCTCCCTTTGAGATGGATCCCATCAAATCAATGTTGTGAGAGGTAAAAGAGCGTGGGTGGCCTTTCAGTGTCACTGAGCAAATTGTTGCTATTCTTCGTGGTAAAATGACAATGCCATTTCCAGAGCTCTCAGTCAAGGCAACATCTTTCCCAGACACTGAATCTTAATTGTTCGATTTCTTTATTTTATTTTGAGCTGAGTTGATGACAATGAACAGACAGGAGACAAAATATGGTAATTTCATTAGTAAAAAATGCATGTGAAAACTGTAACATTTCCACAAGTGGGGAAAAAAATATATATCAGACACTTGTCAGACTACCACAACCTCATGATTTGGCAATAGGGAAGGACCATGTAGCTCATCCTACTCTCACTGAATAAAAGGAATGGGCTGCAGAGCTGGTACTGGGCACAGAACCTGGTTATAAACACAAACCCCCAGATTCGTGCACTCACTTAGCGGCTGTATCTGCATCAGCCTGCAGTGATGGCCAGAAGCAGATCCCATAGCAGTAAATTGATCTCAGTTGAGGGAGAGGATTTGCTGGAGGGTGAGGCTGGAGCAGAGCAGGCTGATTCCCCGTGGTGCTGGAGCCTCCCTGGCCGGGCAGTGAACCCAGAGTGCCAAGGGCACTCCCTCATTTCGGGTCCCACTTGAACGTGCGGCTGGAGACACTCTTGAGATCAATTTTTAGATTAGCTGAATACTTACTGACTGAAGCTGATTATGAGTGGAGGCTGATTATAGTAATTTTGACATCTCTGAACAAGTTTTAGATGCCTCTGATGAGTGCACGTCCCTTCCTCCCCAAAATGGAGGCACTAGAAATCAGTGAGCACTTAGCAGTGCAAAAAATCTTCCCTTTTGTAGTTTGTTTTTAGACTTAGGCTTTAATGCACTCTTATGTCACACAGATGCTGAAAGGATCAAACACAAACAAGGCCCGGACCAAAGTAACCATTTTAGGCTGCAGAGAAATCCCTGATGTGACCCTATATCATATTATTCTTATGTGGTTCAAAATCAAGTACAGCCACTGAGTTTTTAGAAGGATATTCATGATTCAGAAGGTCTTTTTCTTCCTAAATAGCTGTATTCTGCATCTCCCAGAAAAATTTCCTTCCTAAGTATTGACATTCTGTTATTGAAAACAAAATATTTGACAAAATACCCAAAAAAACACAAGCAAACAAAAAACCTCAACAAAACACTTTTTAAAGCCTTGATGATCTAGATGCACCGCAATCCTGAATCTACCAAAAAGATAATGTGCCCCTAGAAGACTAATTGACATTGTTTCCTTATAGATTTTTGTCCACTAGACACTGAACAGGCAGATAAATCATAATATCCTTTTACACTGTGCAAAAAATATTCTGTCACAAAATAAATAATATATTCTTATCCCCAAAACATTATTCCAAGTCACTCTACATCAAAAAATAATTGTCAGTCAAACTCACCTTACCTCTTACCTCCTCACAGGCACAGAAGGTTCTCCAAAGCCTTCCTGTCTGCAATCGGTTATGCAAGTTGGGGAAAATATAAACAGTTTCTCAGCTTGAGAATAAGGTGTGAATCCACTACCTAAATCAAGGGTTTACTAAATAAATTTAGAAAATTGCACAGAAGTTCAAGATTTAGAATCACTTTAAAATTTTGAACTGGTTCATTTTCTTTGTGCCGGATTATTGAAGCAAGTTGTGGCGCAGCATGACAGGTTTTAGAAAGGAGAGAGATAACCTGTTTATTCATCCAGGTCTCCCTAAGTCCAAGTATTGACTTCTGGTTTGCCATGCTTCCTGAAAAGATCTCTAGAGACTGAAAATATAAGGATGGACCACAAAATTTAAAATCTTCTAGGACTGGGCTTATCCCTGATTAATGAGAAGGCGACATGATGACTCCTAGGCACAAGAAATCAGTGTTTTATATTTCCCATCTGCCCTGCCCCAAAAGGAAAGAAAAGTTATGTAGACGACAATACTCAACTTGAACAGGTTTTGGAGACATATAATATATGCACCATGGAAATGACTGTCCAGAGATCCCAAATATATCCACCTTTAAACCTGGTCAGCTGCACCAAACAAACAGAAAAAGAGTTTTCACTCTCAGTTTAGAATTCGTGTCATGCACAGTTTTCTGTACATGGTTCCTCTTATTTTGTTTCTGTCTAACTCTTGGAGATGATCCTTAGCAATTTCTATTATGTACTTTATTACCCTTATATTTAGACCAGATATAATATTAGACATATCATATGTGGTGATTAAATTTACTCTTTTAGTATTTTAGGTATAAGAAGTGAACATTAATTTCACAAATACAAAACTAACTTTTTTTCCTTTATATTGCTGTGTTTCTTTTGAGCTCTTTCATTGCATCTGCAGAATTAATGAAAACAAGCTCCTTACTTTTCCTTTTTCCACGACATCTGTTCATATGGAATTGTGAACCACATTTTGCAGAAATGCTCAAAAGATTTCATATAGTTGATTTTGCTTCTTCCACCTAAATTATATTTTTAGGATTTTTTTTTTAATGTATTTTTTTTACTATTCTTGTATTATCTTCTGCTCCGGAGATTATTACAGTTTATCTTGCTTATCAATAGCTCCCTGACATTTATTGAGCCAAAAATTTTGTTTGCTCTTCACTGTCAATCAAAATCTTGACTCCTACATGTAGCTATCCATTCTGCTTTCTGCTTCTGATTGATACTGGGAAAAAATAATTACTGGATATAACTTAACACAGAAGTAACTGGTGGGTATGGTGGTGTGTGAACAGACAGCACATGTAGCAACAACTGTCAGAGACTGAAGAAGTCACCCAAAAACAAACAGGCTGTGTTACTTAAACTCAGCTGCTTTCAATTAAAATGAAAAATTAATGCTGGGAGACAGTCAAGGCAAAAAATATCTACAAATAATTGGCCCAGTTCATTTACATCTGATTTTTACGGTGTCAGTGAGGCATTCTTTGGCTTCAGTATGAAGAGCATCAGACTTTCTGTTTGTTAACACTTCAGATGTGAGAATAACAGAAGAGATAAGGAACGGTTCGGAAGTGTTGTAAAGAGACAACAGCGGCAAAGCTGGGGGGAAAGCATAGCTCTTCCCAAAGTTAGAGAAATCGGGTGGAATGAGAAGCCTATACAATTAGCATCCTATAGATCTAATAGGATATGTCATATGGATACTGGGCAATATCTGCTGATCCTCAGAGAAGATAGCTTTATCCACATGAAAATGCTTTAATGCTTTAAAGGTGACCAAGGAACATACAGAGTAAAGCAACGTCAGAGAGTGAAGGTGGGGCAACCTTGCTGGAACTGAGAGTGCCCACACCTCCAGGGCAACAGGAATCACCATCCCAGCTCCCCATGCCTTGCTTAGGTACTCTGAACCCTCTCCTGTTACTGAAGGATTATCCCATGGACACTCACTAATCACCTGAGCTGAGCTCAGTGCATTTTCTCACTCCCAGCATTGCCGAGTGACTTTTACACTGGCTGATGGTGATGGGACAATAAGGGGGAATGATTTTAAACTAAAAGAGATCAGATGAGATGTCAGGAAGAAATTCTTCCCTGTGAGGGTGGGGAGGCCCTGGCACAGGGTGCCCAGAGAAGCTGTGGCTGCCCCTGGATCCCTGGAAGTGTCTAAGGCCAGGTTGGATGGGGCTTGGAGCTCCCTGGGATAGTGGAAGGGTCCCTGCCCATGGAATGAGATGGTGTTTAAGGTCCCTCCCAACCCAAACCATTCCATGATTCTATGATTATTTATATGAAAAGCAATTAATTTTGCTTTTAGGTGTTATATGTGCAGTGTGCTCAATTGGAATCCTTCTAACACCTCCTTTAAGGCTCATGGACAGAGGGAATAGGAGCAGCCCTGAGCTGCCTGGCTGGGAGGATAAGCAGGAGTGGTGAAGTTAGAAAACAGATATTAAGTTAACTAAACATGGCAGATCAAGACATATTTCTCTCTTCTATACCCACTCATCAAGAAAACTGTAGTGCTTTTTGTAATAAAGGCATCTATTGTGTTGGAGATGGTCAATTTAAAAACAAATTGTCAGACTGTGAAGGGCTCCTTACCTATGAAAAACTGGGACCTTAATTTTTTCTTCAAATCAGACAGCTTTTTTATGCAGCTCAATTTCATTACCACTGAGGTGACTTTCAGGGTCACTCTGAGAAAAAAACTAGCAATTATATTAAATAGGAGAAGAAAATAAAAAAACCCTGACTGTTCTGTTTACTTGAATCCTGCCATTCTGTCATTCTAACATGAAAACTGTCCTTGAAGTCTAGTACAACCTACAAAGACAAACAGTGGAGCAAGTTTATATAAATCAAATTGGTGTCATATGATCCCCAAGCCCTGATGTGTTTCTATAAAGTTAGAAGCAAACTCTATTTTAAGCACCAAAGGACCGTGTGGCATCCCTTCTTTTTGTTTTTTTTTCATTGCCAGGGGCATGTCTCTAAATAAAAAGAATATCTCTATCAATAAAAGCATTCACCACGTGGCGAGGCACTGCTAATAAATGACCTGCTTGTAAGTTGTGAGTGCAAAGCCTGAGTTGTTCACTTGTCACACTTGGATCCTATACTGAGAGGAAAATCCTCATCCATACAGGTTTGCAAAACACAAATCCTAAAAATTCAGCAGCAAAACTCACAGTGTTATCACAGGGAATGGGTTTGGACCACTGCTTTTATTATTCCTGTTTGAATGCAGAAAAAATCCTCAACAAACAACCAAAAACGGGTACTTTTTTAATACACAGTGATAAGGTGGTAGCAGAGGGTTCTTTTGAAAGGGAGAGACATTTATTGAGAAGTGAATATTTCTTTCAATACTTCAGAGACCTAAGTTTCAGGTGGAACAATTAATAATAATGACAATAAAAGGAAAAAAAAAATAGTTTTATGGTCTTCTCCATTTTCTTTCTCATTCTTTTTCGTGCTGCCTTTCAATCTACTCCCTCCCCTCTCAACTTTTGTTATTATACATAAAAATATTATTCTTGAAGTTTTCAATTACAAAGAAAAACACAAGCACTAAGAAGCCTAAGTCATTATTGCTTCTGAATCAAGTTATGTCCTTAGATATGGATTGAGAAGAAAGCCTTCGTATGGAAAAACAAAAAAATCAAAACAAAACAGAACAGAACAACAGCTACAAAACCAGGAAAAAAGCATCTTTTTCTATCAAAATTTTTTAAATAAAATATCCAGCTTCCTGGCAAGGGAAGTGGAGGCACTATACTTGCATTTTTATGAAAAACAAATATTCTAAGCACAGCAGCCTATTATCTGCTTGGCACTGGTTTCATTGTCTATAAAATTATGTGACCTTGGCTATAAACCCCCTATGAGCTGGACTGCATATAAAAATCCCCTTCCCTTAAAAAGGATTTGTGTGTTGTTCTTGCAGAAGGTGCATTTGTACTTTCTGCTTCAGCATCGCTCCAGGAACTCCTTTGCAATGATTCTCTCTTGTACACTGAGTGCACTGGTCAAACTTCACATTCATTTCAGAAGAATTTGCAATTAAAGTTTACAGGTATATTCATTTTTTAAAATTTATTTTTTAAATGTTTACCCGCAGGTAGCATCAGATTCTCTCCCAGCTTTAGTATAAATAGTCTTTGCTGGTAACCTTTCGGTTACAAAGAATTCAGCATTCAGACCTATCAATCTTGCACCGCAGAGCTGCCAAGTCTCGTAACAAAGGAGTATTTTGTTTGAAGGGCAAACCAAATTGACTTGTGTTTCCAATAACTGTAATGTCCGGCTCCTTATCAGTATTAATAAGAAAATGCAAATTGCATTCCTGTCAAAAAAAAAAAAGAAAATGAAAAAAAAAAAGAGTTGAAACGAGCAGTACAAGCAGTAAATTGCTTGCAATATGCTATTATATTCAGAGACTCATTTTCAGCTATACAGTAGTTTACTTAAGGTGAGCAAAAAGAGCAATCAATGCAAAAAAAGAACAAAATGTTCCAAGTCTGACTTTTAAGTATGAACAAACAGAAGAACATAATGGATAGTTGTAGCAGAAATAATAGCACTTAGCAATATGTAAATCATCAGCAGGTTAACCGTTAATCTCTTTATTGGGATTTTTTATTCAAAATAAAAACAAAATTACTATTAAATATGCAGGAGTTTAGAAATTCTGAAGTACCCTTGGACAATGATCAACACTTAATTAATCAATTTCTGTCTCCGTTCTGAAAACAACTTCTGCTTTATTGCTTTTTGGAAACAAAATTAAAGTGAAGCCATATAATAACTATTATAAGGGAGAACTTGTGGCTTGCAAAGTGTTCCGCTCTCTGACTAAATTGTATCATTTCTGTTTCTTGTTCAATTATCTAATGTGAGTCAGAAAGCAATGGGTTTACTCATCTTTTTGCTTGTTCAAATACAGTATCTGGTAGATTAAAATTCAGCTTTTTCTCTCAAATGTTTGAAATTACATGAAATCTCAGTGCACCAGCATTGGGTATAAGGGTCACACATGGCACAAATGGAGCTCTCACCAATGTGTGACAGGAACCTGGGGATGTGGAATTCAAGGATGGGTTAGAGGTTAGATTTAAAATCTTCTAGAAGAGATGATGTTAAGTAAAATGTGCATTCTATTAGCTGCTTGCCTTCTTTTCAGGGTAACCTGCAATTTAATTTGCATTAGGCACAACCATCCTGGTTTGCAGAGTAAGTGTGGAATAAAATATCCCTGAAATATCTCTATGATATCAGCATTATTTTGGCAAATATAAACCCATCGAGGGAATCTGTGTTAGACCTGCTCTCTGTTACCTGTGAGGAACAATATCAGGGTACATTAAATGTTCTTAAACATGGAAATCATTAGAAAGTTCTGGTATGAATGTGAGCACGGAAAATGGCTTTTGAAGGGGTTCTGTCCTGTAGGAGATCCTGCTCAGGAGGAGCTGCAGCCTTTCCTACAGGCAGATCAAGTGGTGTTCAGGAATTAATAGGCAAAAAAATTCCATCCCAGATCCAAGTCAGAAGTCATTAGAAAAACTTGTACAAGACTCATATCACTCAGGAGCACATGTGCCTTGTGCAAGTCCATCTCTTACCCAGGAGACTAAAAGGGCAGTTCCATGGGGAGACTTTGTGGGAATCTAATCTCCAAGTGGCCAAGGCAGAGAAGTTGGAAACCTGCATCTTACTGTGTAGTAGTGAGATGCAGATGTGAAAAAACCTATAAATTCATAGCACAGAGGACACTTGATAACGTAAAGCCTCTTTAAATCACGAATCAGTCAAATTGACTCACTTCTGCTCAAGTTATGGTACAAACTATTCAAAATTCACTTGTATCACCTCTGATTTTTGTGTTATCAATGGTTTGGCATCACACAAAAAAATAGTTATTGACTAACAGTGTCAGCACTCCAAATGAGACTGGCCACATGCTGCCAGCCTTTGCCAAGAGTAGGAGAACAGAATAAAAGGCTTTTTGGGGCCAGACCACAGGTTTTGTTATCTTCACACAGAAGCCATCCCATTTATTAAATCTCCAGTCATCTTCTCCAGACTTTTCTACTCTGAGATACCTTTTCAATTTTCGTTCAGGGCGTGAGTACTGTGGGTTTGTGCAGTGACACAACCCTGCATGACTTTGCTTTTTCACTTTCTGTGCCGTCCCTAACCCATCCTGGAATTTTGCTGGCTTTCCTGACTCTGAGTGACTACTGACTTCCCACACCACTCCTGCACCTATAGTTTCTTTGCTTATTTTATTGCTCTGTAACTGAGCACTATGAAATCCTTTCCCTGCTCCTTGCAGAAGGCACTCGCATTGCCCAGGTCTGCCTGACCGTGCTGTCCTATTTAAATTGACAGAGCTCGTACTGTTTTCTATTATTTCCATTATTTGAATTTCATTTTTTAAAGAATGTCTTATTCTTTCTAATTATCTCTCATGTAGTGTTCTTTACCTAAGCCCCGTGATTATTTTTTCTTGACCTTTTCTGAAGACGTTTTTGCTGAGGGTTTGCCTAAAGTCAAAACCAAGTTTTGGGTTTTATTAAAAAAAAATTTAAACGTTGTCAGCCTACTGCAAATATTTCACTCTTTTGTCTTCCCCTTTTTTATTTTATTTTTTTTCACTTTCTATGGTTTTCCCTATGTCATATATTAATTGGAGAATTACTGTAATAAAATTTAATTATTAGTTCAATAAATTTGCCAGTGCAGGAAGACATCCTATTACTCAGTGGACTTTAGGACAGTTGAGAGTTGCTGTTTCTTAACTGTCTAATCTATTAAATTTTATTTTTCTGTTTGTTTTGTAGAAATGTTCATTACTTTTCATTCTTTACTTTCTAGTTGATATATTTAGTGTCCTTTTTCGTGTGTTTTGTATCAGGAAGGGCTGATCTCTCCATCTGAAACATCTGACATATGTTTGAACTCGTGAAGCCAAAAAGACCTTGACTTTGTCTGAATAGATTATAAGTGTTAATAACAAATCTGAATTTTCCCTAATTGAATGAAATGCTATGTGCTGTAAAAATTGCTGCTCCTAAAATTAATCTCCTAACTTGTTTGAATGGTATTCTGTATAAAAGTGGGGTCACTGTTTGTTTGTCTAGGGTTTTTTTCTGAAATACATTAATGAGGAATAAACTTCTAGAAGTTCACAGTGATTCAAGTTAAAAGCAAAAAGATTAGTTCTTGCCTTAATTCCGAGTAAGCGCAGGTAAAAATCACAGACTTTTATAAGTATTTGAGCCCCAACATCTGTCCCATTCATCCTCTGGCCAATTTTTATACATGTCTAATTTATCTAAGTTAGAGACCTCTGAAATCGACTCTGATAGAGCCCAGTAAAATGAAAATGAATTTCACCTCAGAAAATGAACCCAGATGGAAAACTTGGGAAACTGAAACCAAATGAGTATTAGAGTAGTTGAATAGATAAACTTGAGTTAATTCATTTATCCCTCGCTCAATTGTTATTCCTTAAAAGTATCGGAGTATAATTGATACCTTGACGCTTTTGAAGTCAGTGAATTTAAGTGTGTTGAGAGTTTTATTTTACGTCTCTTTCAAAATAGCCTAATGTTAGCTAAAGTGATTGAAAGAGTATCAGGTAGTTATAAATAGTTTAGCTAGATTGGCTTTTTAATTCCCTATGTCGTGTGCCTTAAAGCCGATTTTAATGAGGAAGGTATTGTCACATTTCCTCATCTCTTGTATATTCATGACTCTAGAAGGTTCAGATAATTCATTTCTCACTAATCAAAAATATCAATAGAATTATTCAAATCCGTAAAATTTCAGAAGCATTTCCAAGGTAAATGCCAAAACTAATGGCAGCACTTCACAAGCAGAGGTTAATCACAGTTCATTGTTTAGCTGCTCCCTGCAATGACAACGCTCAGTACAAATGCATTTGGTACATGTGTAGATGAAATATGGAATTTTCATGGATCCACTGCTCAAGTATTGCAGCAAGATGTTTGCAATTCTTGCTGTTGGCTTCTGTTTGCAGAGGAACCAGGTAGTTAATGCATCAAACGTTAGAAACCATGGCTTCAGTGGATCTCTGCACCCACTGAAATAATTTTTGAAGGCTAATTCCTGCAAAGCCAGGCATGGTTGAGTGTTAAGCATGACTCAGAAAGGGACAAAACCTCTCATTTGTGTTTGAAAATTATTCCTTGGAGGACCAGAGGTAGAATTGGGAACTACGTGGCCCATTGGGGGATCTTGCATTTGTGAACTTGTCAACATACAGAGTGCTTGAACTGAGCTTCATGTCTAGCATTAAAAAGGAATTTATCTTATTCTTTAAAGGTAAAATTCTCTCTGCTGTGGCCCACACAAAATATTTGCATTAATTTGCATCACTTACCATGAGTGAGTAATAAGCCCTGTGCTTCTCTCAACATTGCAAAAAAAAGTTCTCCTTAGAAAATCTAAAAGGATTCATTGCTCTCTGAATCCATTGAAAGCACAAACCCCTCACCCCACGATGATTAACTCTGCCCACAACACATTGCAGAGCCCGGTCCATTGGGGCTATTTGCTGTGCTTGTTCACACATCAGAAAGCCTCCTTCTCTGCAGCCTGAGAGTAAATTGAATTTTAATTTCAGTTTTGACGTCTGGTCCCCTACTTCTTGTTTTAGATGAATCGTAGATTATGGGGTCAAAATATTTTCTGCATCCCATTAATTCCTGTGATGGGATCTCATGATATACACTGCAGTCACTGCTTCCAGAAAGAAAAGGTGAAAGTATCGATTGTTCTGCAAGAAGACAATGTACAATCTGTGGCTTCACGTGAAATTTTCTAGTGGGATGTATCTTTGCAGGGCATTTAAACTTAGTCCAAGCTGGTGAGCCAGGCTGTGTGAGATTACTGCACATCACAGCTGAAGGGTGATTCTTTTATACATTTTTCCTTATAAAAATTGTGGATATGCTACAGCTGAGCATTGCTTTGACCATTGGGGGTCCTTGTGAAGGAGACCCACGGTTTTACAGGCAAACAGAGCTGATGCTTGTTAAGAGAACCCTAAATAATTCCAAGCAATCTCTCCGTTCATCTCCTGTGCTGTGCAGCTAAAGGACATCTCACCTTCTTTAGTGTCCCTCCCGCTTCTGCCAAAATGCCCCTGTCAGCACAAACGGCAGCGGGCAACCTGCCCTGACTATCCTGGTGACCAAGGGGAAGTGATTGATTACCCAGAGAGAGCTCAACATCTCGCACTGGCCACAAATATCTCTGTCCCTACACTTTGACTGGTACAGGGGAGAGAAGGTGCTCTTGCCAGAAGGGAGCTCCTCAGGAAAAGAAAAAAAGAAAAAAAAAAAAGAAAAAAAAAAAAAAAAAAAAAAAAAAAAAAAACAAAAAAAAAAAAAGCCCTAAAAGAAAAAAAAAAAAAAAAAAAAAAAAAAAAAAAAAAAAAAAAAAGAAAAAAAAAAGAAAACCAGAAGAAATAATGCTCCTTGGTACTGCTAAATTTTTTATGCAGTTGTCTTCCAGAATAAGTCTCAGATGTCCCCAAATATTAATACTTGTAATGAAATGCCCAGATTAGCAATTGCATAAATCCTTCCCTCGGACGGAAGTTGCAGCCTGTGGGATCGCGGCCGATTAAAAAGATCGTTCCAGCCACAGTCCCCTTTGCCTTAAGCTGATGCCAGGTGCTATCAGCCAAGTTAGAAGTCAACACAGTGTGCAAAATATGATCCTCTGGGGGGCAAAATCTGACTCACCTCGCTCTCAGTGTCCCAGCGTTGTGGATGTGAATGAGGCACCGCGGGACGGGAGAATGAGGGCAGATTGCAGCAGGGAGGATAAAACTGCTCCATGAAACCTTTTAATACATTTTAACTAAGAGACTTGGGGCTGTATCTTGTTCTCAATTTTGTATTGACCTTTATGGGGTTTTAAAAGAGAGCAGATTTTCCCTGTTCTTAATTTATGCCACTTACCAAAGATCCCTGGAGTCAAATCTGTGCTAATTTACACAATGTGCAGATCCTCTAAAGGCGATGGGTTGTAGTGTAAATTAGAGCATAAATCAGGTCAGAATTTGGCCCCTGAAGAAGAGCCAATGGAAAGATGTTGTCTTAAATGATTCAAACGGAGCAGCTAAGCCTATTGATTTTTATTTAAATGAATCACACTTGGAATAGATCTCAAAATGTTATTAAAAACTGAAACAGAACGCTCTTTATTCTACAAGATGGAAATATTTAGCATATCTACTCTCTTGTGACCTGAAGGGAGAAGCCGTACTGACAGCAAGAACCGATTCCTGAACAGCCCCTGAAAATTAATATATTCCATGAATAACAGAATCAACATTTGGTGCTAAATACCTAGATAACTTGGAAATAGCTAAGCAAAGGGGGCATAAAGAGCACCTGTATTTTCTTGTTTGTTTGTTTGTTTGTTTCTTTTAATGCTAGGATCGTCATGATTTACTACAGTATTTCTTCCAAGGCCCTGGGTATCTTTGCTATCTCCACATATTCATAATGTATCATTTTGGATCAAATTCATGGCTAGTTTTCACAGGTGCAGTCACATTAATTTCACACCTCTGAATTTAGCTCTTTGCTGTGTATCTGGAGACCATTCATCAATATTCTCTGGAAACTAGCTTGCTCCCTTCTCAACAAATAACCATATCAGCCTCTGATATTTTCAGCCAGAACAAATTCCACTTGGTGGCTTTCATTTTTATGTGTATATTATTCTAAATATAGGAAATATTCTAGCAGATGGGAGGCAGGGTATATGGGAGCTTCTATGGCAAACTTTAAATAAATTGGTTTTGTGAGGAGACCTTCTCAGCTGGTTATTACATCAATAAATCAAGAAGTATTGAATGTGGAAACATTAATCAGATTTTGATAACGTCTTCTGGAGTCATTCAGAACAGCTGACATAAAATAGCTGTAATTACATATTGTGGTATTGTATCATGTGTTTCATATTTCATAACATTTATTCTTAGGGAACGTCTCAACAGTCTCCTATTAGTAGAAGACCATTATCCTTTGACAATGGCCTATTTTTCTATTCTACTGACATTAACTCTTAATTATCTTTTTTTTTTTTTCAACAACAATAAATTAAAGTAAATGAGGATTATGGAAATCTCTCTGACTAATACCCTGTGACTGTTACCTTAAATGCTCAGGGCTAGAGAATGAAATTTAGTGTGTATGAGCTCAAAGACGCTATTTACTACTTTAACATTTTACAAGTCATACATTAACATTTAGCAAGTCATAAAAAATTTACATCTTTAAGCGATTTGTACTTAATAGGTTAGTGATATGCATTTCATTCAGGACGCCGGGGAAAGAATCTATAAAATAAAGGCATTTTGCATTGTCTGCAAATAGTTTATACTGCTGGTGGATGTGCCATCAAACCCACAGGAGGAGTCAGGTGTGCTGCTCCTCTTTAGTTAGGAGATGTTCTCCGTGGGGATAACACCATGCCCGTGGTAGCAGACTGGTACAAACTCTCTTAAAGTTACTCAGCTTCTATTAAAGTGGTTGCAATTTAAGGGAAAAGGCTTAAAATAATCCAGCAACCACTACAACAAAATTATGGGCATGGATTATTGTGATTCCATTGGGATAAATATTGCTGTGTGATGTCTGTGAATATTTGCCCTGTTTCTTTTCAGAATGTCCCTGCAGTTATTTGTGGTCACATTTGATATGCTCTGATAGATCAGTTGTTAAGGACAAAAACTTCATGTCAGGATCCCGGTAACCAAACCCCGGCTCTGTGAATCAGTCACATCCATCCTTAACCAAGTTGGTGCCACTAGGTGGTACCCAAGAATGTGAACCATAGACAGTCACTTTCCCAGGATTTCCCTGCGTTTGCAAGGGAAGGAGCTTCCTTCCTCTGGGCTTCGGGAAAAGGCTGTCACATTCTCATCATCTTTCCGGGGGATGTCAGAGGCACAGAGGAATCGAGGCCAAATCCCTGCCAGATGTGATCCCGTTCCCCCAGTTCCCAGGCAGCAGCACTGAGTGCTGCCACAGCCTTTCCCTCAAACACAAACTACTAAAACCTAGTAAGAGCTATTCAAGACGAGACTGCAAGCTGGAAATTCTCCATACAAAACCAGAATGTGAATTAATTCATGTAAATTCTGAACTTCTTTCAAGTATACTCTGAATAAGAAAAACACAGATAGAGGTTTTTCAGATACATAGTTCCTATTAAATTATTTACTCTGCTCTATTCATGATTATATAAGCTAATTTGGACATGCTGCTGCTTCACTATTTTCATGTCTCTGGCACTGACAGCTGAAAAATGAACATGATGACAGTACAGAATAGGATGTTTAGACAGCAAAGTACAGCAACAATAACTGGTGAAAAGTTTCCTTCAAAATATTCCTATTAAATATTGTAGTTTTTTAAAAGAATCAATTTTAGACATGGCCCCTACTTCTCTAAAGTTTCTGTCGTTTATGATACAACTGTGCATTACTTATCCTTTAAATAAAACACATCTTAACTCATGGAAAGCTTGCAATTGGGCTCTGCAGGATAGTCTGGCTTTTCCTTTGGGAGATCTCCTAGGGAGCAGGTTGGTGTTACAAAAGCTCTTCAGCGCTTACCCTGTGGAGTGTCTGTCACGTTGCACTGCTGTGGAGGGATCTGCACAGCATTCGTGGCATGGGAGGGAGCAGGGAAAAGTGTAAAATTACTGTGAAATCAGGGAATACGTGCTCCAATCCTGCTGCTGTCTCAGGAGGGGCATTAAAAAGACATTCATGGAAGAAATATTAATATCTTCATGTCACAGACTTTAAGAAATGTTTTGCTGTTTGCTTGGTAATATTAATGCCTCTGAAAACTAATTTTTTCAGTTAATCTTTGAAACAGAAGTATTGGTTAGATCATCCCAAATCTCCTCCAAAATGAGACACTTTATAGGGCACTTGGATCAAATCTGATCTTGTCCCCTTGTTTTTTATATGAGTTGCTCTCTTCTGTCTAGTTCATCTTTGGAGATGAGAGGAAAAGGATTTTATAAACACTGTAAATTTTTTCCTGTATCTCTGCCACCTTCTAGATTAAAAAGTGCTCTGTGCCATGAATAGACAAACACAGAAGTGCTTCTAAGGTTTTGAATGCCAACAGAGCTGTTGATGCTTCTGCATCAACTTTGTCAAAAGTATTGGGTCCCTCCTATGTCCTCTCCAATGTTCTCCATCTTTGATAGAACAGAATCACGTAGCTTGGAAAGGACCTTTAAGATCATTGAGTCCAACCATTCTCCCAGCACTGCCAAGGCCACCACAAACCATGTCCCCAAGTGCCCCACCTACCCATCTCTTAAATCCCTCCAGGGATGGTGACTCCACCATCCTGCCCTGGGCAGCTGTGCCAGGACTTGACAGCCCTTTCAGTGAAGAAGTTTTCCCAATATCCAATCTAAATCTCCCCTGGTGCAACTTGAGGCCATTTCTTCTTGTCCTGTTGCTTGTGACTTGGGAGAAGAGACTGACCCCCACCTGGCTACACCCTTCTTCCAGAAAATTCTGTGGAGCAAGAATGTCCCCCCTGAGCCTCCTTTTCTCCAGGCTGAGTCCTCCCAGCTCCCTCAGCTGCTCCCTCATCAGACTTGTGCTCCGACCCTTTCCAAGCTCCATTTCCCTTCTTTGGACATGCATGCAAGGGAGCACAGATTCCAGCCTTTATAAAACTATTCCTAGGGTAGTAGTGCTGTTTCAATGCTCCAAATGCTTGAAACAAATACTGTACTAAAGTGTTTGTAAATAACTCCTTTCTTCCCCCTACCAGTCAGAGAAAAGGCAAATATTTGGATGTTTTGGTCCTGCTCTATCTTTCCAGCTTCTGAGCTCTCACTCCCTCTCTCTCTCTCTCTCTCTCTCTCTCTCTATATATATATATATAAATTAATAGCTGTAATTTCCTTTGGGGTTAGAAAAACTTTTTGCTCAGCTGATCCTTTTGAGCATGGCCTGAAGCAGAGGCAAACCCAGGACACAAAGATCCTGCCACATCCCGTTGAGAGCAGCACACTGTGCCATCTGCAGTGCTGCTGTTCTCCAGGTTGCTCTTTTCCCTGGGGTGCCATCCCCTGCCTCCTGAGTGGATGGCAGAGTTCAGACCTGTCACTCTTTCATCCCTCACGGGTAATTCAGCACCTGTAACTCCCAGTTTAAAAGACCGTGGGGACTTTGAGCAGCCCGCAGAGGAAGGAGAAGTATCGCGGTTAATGTTCCAGCTGATATCAAAGCTGGTGAGGTTAAAGCTGCTCATTTGAAATGTCGGAGTAGTAGCTCTGGCTCTGGGTGCTAGCGATGGTTTTTATGTCTTTGCGCAGAACGGTGGGGGGAAAAGGGCATGGGAATATTATATTTTGCTTATTTTTAGTAAGGGGTTTTAGGATATCCTGATTGTACGGTCTGAAAAGGTCTTAGTTGGTGGGAGGTTCTGTAAAAAATCAGGCCTGAGGAAATAGATGTAACTGCCCTGCATATCTATCTCAATTTACTGTCTGTAGTGTTAGAGAGAGGAAAGAAACAGAACTATCTTCAATAAATTTTACACATAACTTGACATCCAATCAAGCGCATCAACATTAGCAATCAATTAGGAGCTCAATTCGTGGTTCTGAGTAGCTGTAAATTACTGCACACTAATGGCTCTTAAGCAAACCTCCAGAGCAGGTTCAGCTTTTTTTCACCAATAAAGCAGAGAACATCATAAAGCCACAACAGGGGAAAATGTTCAAATTAACTTAATCTATTTTAATTTTCAAATAAACAAATCTTACTTATAGTGCGAATAGCAGCAACAAAAGCAACACGATACTTTCTAAATCCCTCTGGACCATTCAGAATACTTCTCATTCATATTATAGTGCAAGAAATACTTTTCTCCGTCCTTTTCTCTCTCTTTCATCTGAAAAGGCTGTCACTCCAGTTGTGTTTGGAGATTTCTGTGGATTTTTTTTTTGTTTGATTCTGTTTTCCCTTTGCACTAAAACTATACCATATTTAAGGGATAACAAGTCTTTTACTTTCTCAACCCCATAAACTCATCTCATTCCCACTAAAACCACTAGGAAAATATCTCATGAAGAAATGATATTAAGCGTTTTTATTTATTTACTGCCTTTCTGCAGCTCTGAGGCACATATGTTTTGGAGTCAAGCATATCTCTGACAGCCTCCCTGAGATCATCAGGATTAGATCTGCTAAGTAAGAGAATGCAATTTTTAGGCCTTTTCTCTAAGCTTTATCATCATTAATGGTACATACTTCACAGAAAGTTTCTCCAGAAGTATTATGTCAAATGCTGACTTCATTGCACATATGTCACACACTGATATCATTATTATTACTCAAGTCTTACTGGAAAGAAGTTGGGGCCAAAGTACTTAATTTACTTAATTAATTGTTAACTGTTTGACCAAGTGTGTCTTCCATAGAGAAGATGGGAGTACAATGAAGTGAGAAAAATTTCCCAGGGCTTTAGATCAGGCATTAAGTAAAGCAGTTATATCTTTTGGAAAAATGAGTGTCAGCTAATACAGAACTTCTTCCCTTTATTCAGAAGATTCATTAATATTCTTGCTTTTGCTGGAATATGAACAAAAGTCATTCACACAGACACTCAGCCTTCCTTTTCCCTGAATTTCCAGTATGCATAATTCACCTTTAAAACCAGGTCTTTTAGAAAAACATCAGGATATTGATAAAAATTCTCCTGTCTTGTGCACTGGCATAGTGAAATCTGACGGAGTGTCCCTTGCACTGGTCCTGAAGAGAAATATCAGGTGGCTGATAACTCTATTCTGCAGTTATTTACAGAGAAAGTAATTCTGCTCAGAAGAGGATTAAATTTTTGCATTTATTCAGGCAGTTTTACTGATATATAATGAATTGTGATTGTGAATGGAGCCTTAGCACATTTACATGTTTATGTCTGTCTATTCCTTTCTCTTGTCTCCCTAAAAAGAAATTAATCCACCTGTCTATCCCAGTCAATATTAGTTTATTTATATATCCTTTAGTTCATTTTAGGAGGTAGAAGAGGACGAGTCTTCATTATTATAATTTATAATGCTTAAAAATATAAAACTATAGAATGACAAAATCATAGAATCATAGAATGGTTTGAGTTGCAAGGGATCTTAAAGATCAACCCATTCCAATCCCCTGCCATGGGCAGGGACACCTTCCACCAGACCGGGTTGCTCCAAGACCTGGCTTTGAAGACTTCCAGAGCGAGGCAGCCACAGCTTCCCTGGCAAACTCTCCCAATGTCTTATCACCCTCACAGTCAAGAATTTCTTCCCAATATCCCATCTAACCCTGCCCTTGCTCAGCTTGAAACCATTCCCCCTTGTCCTGTCACTTCATGCCCTTGTCCAAAGTCCTTTTGCAGCTTCAGGCATTTGAAGGGGCTCTAAGCCCTCCCCAGAGCCTGCTCTTCTCCAGGCTGAGCACCTCCAGCTCTCCCAGCCTGTCTCTGGAGCAGAGATGCTCCAGCCCTCAGAGCATCTTTGTGGCCTCCTCTGGACTGGCTTCAGCAGTTCCATGTCCTTCCTATGCAGGGGGCCCAGAGCTGGATGCAGGTGGGGTCCCACAAGAGCAGAAGAGAGGGACAGAATCACCTCCTTGCTCTGCTGGCATTCAGAACATCCTAGAAAGACAAGAAACTAACCAAATGCTCCCTTTTCATCTCTCTCTGAATACACATCCAACCTTCTTTTACAGCTTAGGAGCACAATGATTCCAAAAATGCAACTGCTGAGACACATTGGTTTGCTTATTTAGAACCTGCAAAGGATCACATGGGGACAACAGGGCTTTATGTAGGTAATTTACACAGCATCTAAAATGCATTTGGAGCCAGTTCTGCTCCTCAAGGCAGCAACTTTGTGCTGTCTCGAGAAGCATGTGTGCCCTTTAGCACGTATCAGTATGCAAAAATATGGAGATGAGCCACTGAGTGAGTTCATCCCGGGAGTTTCTTTTGGCTTCTCCAGTGGCTGCTTCTCTCTGTGCTGCCTGGGAAGCCCGAGGCATTGGTGGTGTGAGGTGCTCCTCGACTGCCTGCCAGTGTCCCCTCAGCATTTTTTACTTCTTCTTTCCTGTTATTCCACCCGAGATAAAGCTGTGTGAAAGCTAAATTAGCCAAAATCTCCCGTGGCTTTGCAGTTAAAGGAGCGGAAGTTCACTTGTATCATGCTGCTCCATTTAAGTCCTCTAATCTGAACTATGAAGAGGAAATCGAATTAAAGGTTGAGTCAGTCAGAATTATGCATTACATTCACAAAAAATAAAACATCCCAAATCTCTATATTACATTAAACGTACACTAAAAGAAGGTTAAGTTAGCAAAATCAAACACTTAGAGGCATGGAAATACCATAAAAACCATTGCTACCTTATGCCACTTCAAACTAAGCCTCCCTCTGCATATAAAATATAATACTGTCTTTAACGGCAGCTTTTCAAGCCTTTTTCCACAAAACTTCTCCCTTGCTGCTTCACGGTATTAGTCTCCCTTTGCTTTATCTCATGTGTCCTTAAATCTTCTTACTTCTTCATTTACTCCTACTTTTCTCTCTTTATTTTTCCCATGTCCCTGAAACCACTGAAATCTCCTCTCCCACTGCTGGTCAGTCCTTGTAAGAATTAATTTTTGTTAAGAATTAGTAGATGTGGAGTTGTTGATGAAGGGCAGGATTCAAACCCTGTGGTGTCCCATGAAGGGTTAGGCTGACACTGGGGAAAGTTTGCTTTATAGTTTGTCCTGTATTTGAACTTACAAAAGAGCATCACCTGGACAGGCAGTAACTTAGGTAAAAACTCTATTCAGAGCTGGAGAAGTTACAATGCTGCCCGAGTTCCTCATGGGGACATCAGTACGTGTTATTGGCCTGGGCAAATTAGGGAGAAAAACAGTGGAAAAGATGATACCCAAAATACCCCAAGGAAATATTTTCTCTCTAGTGCCTTTCAAGTATCCAACCTTAGGAATCACTCCTAACAACAGAAGGTAAAACATTTTTTTAACAGACGTGCAGTTTTGAAATTGACAGTGTCCCTTTAACAGCTTCAACAGTTGGAGAGTTTTATGTAGGTGGGTGAATCTGATGCTAAATAGTTAAACCTGTTTTAACTAAGAACTTGTGACTTCCAAAATAAAATCTTGCTGGTAGAAGAAAGTAACAACAGTTGGGAACAAAGCACAGAGGAATGGACCAGCTCTAATTTTTACAGGTTCAAGGAGGCTCGTTTATGTGCTTGATTTTTCATTTGTTTTTTTAATGTCAATAATTCAGTCAAATTTCTGATAACTGTCTCTATTAGAACAAAAGGTTTCCACTACTGTTGCACAGCGAATTCAGCCTCTCATGCGTCAAAGATGTTGGGAAACATCTACTGAGCACAGTCTGGGGCCTCCAGCACTGGGTATCTGCCATGTTCTGCACTGGCCAGTGTGTCCTGTGCTGCACCAGCACATCTGTGTGTACCCTGTAAAACCACTGTGGGCTGTTTCTTGGCTTGCAAAAGCTGCTAGATCTGCAAATGCAAATGTATTCACATTAATTAGAATAAATGACCACGTGGTTGCATCGCTAATTAAGTTCCCAAACTCCCAGGGAAGGAAGCTTCTGCACAGTCAAACACTGCAGAATTTGCATCTGAGGGAAGCATTTTAGGTTTCTGTATATTTTACCAACAATTAAGGAACTGAGCTGGCACTTTCCTCGCACATTTGCAATTTAAATCTAAAATTTTGGGCCACCCCACCATGTTTTAGTTCCCATTCCGTTGGTCAATTCACAGGGATGGAGAGAGTGACCTTGTGTGTGATGATGGTAGAATTTAGAACAAGAATTAGCTGCATTGCCTCACAGAAGCTGTTTGGCTGGCGAGGATAATTTTTGGGCAGCCTCTGCCACTGTACAGCATAGGGTGATATTTGATGTATCTCTGTGTGTAACCAAACAGAGAGGGGAGGGCAGCAAAGGAGCCAGGCCAACAAAACCGGGTGAGGAAGCCACGGGGCTTGGATTCAACAGTGCCAAATCATCTCCTCCAAAGGAGAGTGCAATTAAACCTGGCCTGCATTTTTATATATCATCCTGAGCAGATCAGCCAAGGAAGGCTGGTGGCACAAACAGCAGCACTGCCAGAGACACACTGCTCCTTCTGGGTCAACAACAAACCACTGCCTAAAATTTCAAAAATATTTTCAGTAATCATCATAATCCAAAATTACAACAGACAATTCCACTCCTTGTGTCAAAAAAAGGGCCCCAATCTCTGTTCATCCTTGTTATATGTACTTGGGGAATTACCACTGGCCACTGGGGAAAGCCAGGAGAATAAACAACCACTGAGTGCAGGCAGTGGTACAACACTGATACAACAGAAAAATGATCATTGGCAGAAACAGAATTGGAAAAACCTTAATAAACGGAAATTCTCTAAACCACACTTTCCTTAGGGACCAGTGTGCTGCAGGAGGTTTGGTCTGCAGGGCACAGGCTGCCATGTGCTCCCCTAGCAGGGATGTTCCTGCACACAGCATCAAGCCCTTTAAAATTATCTGTCCTTCGTACATTTAACAGAGGAACTACATCTTTATATCCAACTTTTTAATCTGCTTCAGCTCTGTGAGAGTGCTGCATCCAGAGCTCTCACGTCTACACTGTTACTGCTTATTGCATATTTGTTAAACTTACTGCATAATTTAAAACCTTTTGACCAGATTACATAGAAGAATATATATTAGGAACTAATAATTATATTAGGAACTAATAATATTCTCAAGTGCATTAGTTTGCACTTGAGAACATTGAAGATAAGTGTGATTTCTGTGTTTCAAGATTGTTGGTTGTACAGACTTGTGCTGTATCTTGGAAAAGCCCATGAACAGTATGTGGCAGATCTGAAATACCTAATTAAAAATATGAAAGAAATAAATTACATAAATTTGAGTAGTATGGGCTTCTGCTTGTAATCTATAACATGCCAGTGGTTTTAATGTAGCTGAGATGTTATGATTTTTAACCTTCCACTCAGACCAAATTTAATTTCTCTTTCTCAACCTTTTTTCCAGTCAGGCTGACTACCAAATCCTCCCCCTTCCTTGGAAGTCTCCTAAACAACAAAAGTCATTACTACACTTTTAACCAAACAGATATGTAGAAATATGAACTTTTGGGAAGGTGTGGCAAAAATTTATGCTTCTTGGTAGTAACATGTTGGAATATTGCAAGTAAAGAGACTATTGAGTTGTCTGCTAGATAAAATTTTGGTCAGAACTGACAGGAGGTGTCTGTCTGAAGAAGGGGAATGCTGCTGTTGGTTTAGCTTTGTCCCTATTAGAATTGAACACCAACATCAGGATGTACCTTGGATATATCCTGGTGGGTAGGTATCAAAATGACAATCCTCCCCCAAAGAAGGAAGTCTTGCAGCCCTAATCCTGCCTGCTGCCTGACAGGGACAGGCCCTGTGCTGCCCCATGTCCATGCACGTGTCCCACTGCAGCCCAGGACAAAGTTTTAAAGTTTTAAAAAACACAATTGCATGACAGTTAACAGAAAACTCAATTATAAGTCACATCGCATTAAAAAATATGACAAGAGGAGAAAACAACTCATGAGACAACTATTATCCAAAGATGTTTCCAATTACAAATCGCAGCACAGCTTGAGCACCTGGGCTATTCATCCCGAGAGCTGATTACAACATCATGATATGAGTGATACAATGACTAATACGGTATCAGGACCAGCATCTCCCACTCTATTTTTTCAGTATCATGTAAGTGGAAAGTGTTTAATTAGAAACCTTTCAGTATTCATTTTCTAACTTAATAGGCTTTTCTGGTTGATAACAACCTTATTATGTGTTGGGAATAGATGCTTAGCCAACCCAAAAATATCTTTTTCCCTCTTCTTGTCTTTTAAGAAAAACAAGCAGATATCTTTCCCATCCATTGAAATGCTGTTATTAGATTTGACTCATTTTAATAGAGCTGTGTCAGTTCAATTAGTGTAAGGACAAGAAATGACAAATTATATTCTAGTTTTTGTGAGTGTAATATCATGGGTAAAACGGTGTAGTTCCAGGCTAGAGATGCAATTTTGCTGGTGCTTTATGGTAAATCTGGGCAAATGTGTGAGGCAGCGAATCTATCTCTAAAATTCCATCTTGTATACAGCAATTCTTGACCAAGGTATTAACATTTCATCCAAATGAAGCTCTCTCATTGCTTTTAAATATGCATACCAATTTCTTTCACTTTCAGCAAAGTCACTGGTTCCCTACCAGGTACCTCCTGAGTCAGTTACAAGTGTTGCAGTAAATTACTGGAGGATTTTATGCCAAAACTCCTCTTTTTTGTTTGACTGGATACTTAAATTACGCCACATGGAAATTGAAGCTTCTGGCGCTCATCAAACATAAAGCTTTCATTTTTGTTCCAAAAAACTTGTAGTGAAAGTGACGGGGTTTGCATCCTTTATGTTCCAAAAGCTTTCCTTTGCCTTTCTTAATAGCTACTGGGAAGAAAGAGAATTTAAGTAAAAGGGACTCCTTGTCTTCTTAAGTGTTAATTAACATTTTCCTCAGAGTTTCCATTCAAGATACGGGCTTATTTTCAAAAGTGAAAACCTGGGGCTTGCTTTGGGTTGTTCTTCTAAGTAATGACAGAGAAAAAATATTATCTCTCTTGCTTTAGAGGAAAATTTACATAGTACATTTTTTAGTACTTTAGGAGGACTTTAGTATTTCGGAGGATTTTTACATAATACCTGAATCAATTTAGTTAGATTTTGTTTTATGTGATTCTAGCAAGCCCTAGAATGTATAACTTCAACTGCAAATCTAATCCCTGCCAAATATAATCACTGAACATTAATGTGTAAAGTACTTTCAGGTGGCCACACATCAGCTCTGATCCCATAGTTGACACCTAGGAGTAAAATCTTAAATCTTAAAACATGAGAACAGGTTTGACTTTCACCTCTCTTTCATCTGAAGATAATTATCCTCAGATTTTGCACTGAAATGGTAAAAGTGGAAAAAAACCCCAAACAAACAAATAAGAAGAAACAATTAAAACCTTTCATTTTGTCAAAGCAACATAAGGTCTTAAAAATGTAATCAACAGATGGGTGCAGGCACACCTTTGATAGTTGGAAGAAGTGGAGCCAGGGAACAAGAGAGGCAGATTGCTTCCTGACACCAGGAACAGGGAGGAATTGCCTTTTTGAGGATGAGATTGGTTTTTAATTAATGACTGAGATGTACTACAGACATTGTTTTGTTGATTATAACTCCACAGTTTCAAACTTCGTGTTTTTCTCCAAGCAGAGTTATGATTCTGACATTTTTTCTGATTGGGATGCTAAACCATGCTCAGTTTCACTGGGATCTCAAATTGTCATAGTATCCATATGTGGAATTTTGGTGGTGATTTTCTTAGACAAGTATTATTATCTTTTTTATTTTTTTTCCACAGTCCTGGAGGAACGTGCATCTTGGAGGAAGGTTTTTCATCTGCACTCCTGCACTACCTCCTCCTTCCTCATCTTCATCCTCATCTTTTCCTCCCTCTTCAGTTCTGCTTGGCACTGTGAGTAACACCTGCACCTCTGCAACTCCTCCTTCAGCACTGTTAGTGCTTAAAACATTGAATTATCCTCTTTGTCAGCTACCACTTTTTTTCCAGGGAAGTTTTGTGTGTCAGAAAAAGGACTATTTTGGTTGTGGTTAAAATATTAAACCATAACTTTATGTCTGTAGGATAAAAAACTCCTTGACAAAATCTGAGAGCAGTGAAAGTGAGCACAGTCGTTGGGTTTTTGTTGGCAGTTCAACTCATAGGAGTGCTTTGCTTATAAGAAATCAAGGACAGAGATGATGAAATGTTCAATGCCTAATCTCCAGTAAAAACAGAATGCATAAGGATATTTCTCAGGGTTTTGTTTGTTTTTTTTTTTTTCCCTGAAACTATTTCAATGTCCTGTTTTCATCATCGTTATAAGGAAGGTAAAAATATAAATAATATCCAGCACTTTTTATGTTGCTGTTACCTTGGTGTGAGGAAAACTGGTCTTTGAATGTTTAGAGAGCTGTTTGATCCTTTATTTTCAGTGCAAACTGCCAGCAGGTCAAAGTCCTAATGCTTTTCCTAATAATCATATATATATATATTTATTTACATCCTCTGAAGCAGGCAGCAGTAGATGTAATTAACTGTGGTTTTAGGTGTTTGTTTATGATGCGCTCTGAAGCGCTGTGCACATGCAAGGACTGAAACCATCTCAGTTCTGCTGGTTTCCTTATCAAGTGCCTGTTCTTTGTGATCAGGACATTATGTAACTAGCTAGATCAGATGTCTTAGGCTCCAAGTTCACTTTGCACTAACGAGAAAAGAAAATATTGTCATTTGTGTGGAACTGAGCAGTTTGCCTCTCCTTATGACAGCACTTGATAAACTAAGAGATCTCATGAAAACTCCATGTTGCTGATTCTTGCCTGTTTATTGTAACTCTTGCCTCAGTTGATATCCCCCTTAAACCTCCTTTACAAGCTGTGGTTGCAGATGGAAACTGAGCTTTTCAAAAGGGAAAAGAATGAGAAAGAAAAAGAAAAAAAAATGCTAATTTTAAGTTTTGGTGGAGAAGATCTTGAGAAAATTGATCTGAAAGGTTTAACATCAGACGTCAGTTCTGAGAACTCACATTTTTAAGTCACTGTTTTCAGGCTAATGTAATGATCAGGCCTGGCTTAGCATTTTAACAGCTGCATCTTTCCTGACACCCATGGAATTATTCATAAGGCTGACGTCAGACTATGCCAAGGTAAGGAACATCAGAGGGATTAGGCCATTATGAGCCAATCTTATGCCTACTGGAAGCATAATTTTGCTATTAGTATGAAAGGTGTACAGACAGGCCTTCTGATTGCATGGAAAACATTCTGGTTTATATTTATAATTTGGAGTGTGTATGTTCTACTTTGTGTAAATCAGACCGTTTTGTAGTGTCTATCCCTGTGACTGTGACATGTGCCTCTAGAAATGAAACATAATATGTTGTTTTGGATGCACAATGGCAGTTTGCATATTGATCTATAAGTTTGAGATTTTTACGAGTCAACATTGACTTTTCTTGTGAATTCTTTTGAATATATTAAACCACGTAATTTTGTATAGGAATCCTACTTTTTTCCACATGACTTTTTTTAATTTCTGTTTGGTTTTTTCTGCATTGCTCCCCATTTTTTCTCTTCTTTTTGCCTGCCGTCTGCATGCAGGCTTGCTCTGAAGGCAAAGAGCCCTGACACCCAACCCTGGAAGGTTTTAGGGGAGTACCAGGAGACATATATAAGGCATAGGAAGCATGACAATAGAGAAAAATCCATGATGCATTATTATTGTCTGCATGACCTCCCTCTGAAGCAAAGCGCAGCCCCAACTTTGATATGATTATTCCTGAATGTGCCAAAGCAGTACTTTCTGAAATAGCCCCGGTGTCAAAGATGATGAATGGCCAATTCTGTAATGTCAGTCCCAGTGGTAACTCCAGCAGTGACACAGTCCTGGGCTGTCTGGAAACCTCGATGGGGAGAGGGACTGGGAGGGACTGCGGGAATCGCCTCCTCCTGTCTGCATGGCACAGGATTTCCTCCGCCTCAGTCCTGCTTCAGTCCAAAGCTGGAGCAAGTAATCCATATAGAGTTACTTTTACACCTGCTTTCAGGTGATACTTGTGTTTGTCAGACTCACCAGAAGGCAAAATATGTAATCAAAAAAGTACTTTTATATATACATATATATTTATATATGTATATGTATATAATAAGCTCCAAAATATAACCAGGTTTCAACAACTGCCAAAATTCCATTTCTGTTACTTACATCTCTTCACGGTGCTTTTAAAAGATGCCTATGAATATTTTAAAAGGGGTTCATTTTTTTATGAATAAGTTTACATAAAGTTTAAAATCCTGCATGTCTGAGGGCAGTGTTCAGTGGTTTATCTGGGCTGTAAAGACAAAATTTCCTTATTCAGCGGCAGCTTGTTCTTCTGCCACTGAACACGTACTTCTGCAGGGTCCCACCACCAGACTTGCTGCACCCCAGGAGCTAAATCCCACAATATCACCTCTGCGCTGTGGTGGGAATTTCTGACAGAGAGAATTAGTGCAGTGCAGCTCTTTGCCTGTCAAAATGCACCTACCTGCAGTGACTGTGCTGCTGCTCATCAAAGACAACTCCCATAGGGTTTAAAAAATAAGGTATTCATCTCATGGTGATGACTCACCTTCATCTTTTAAATGTGTATGTTGTCACGAAATTTCTTTTTTTAATCTACTCTGAGCTCCTGTTTACAGTTTTCCATTCCAACAATGCCCCATTTCCCTTTTACTTCACCTAAAAAAACCTTTGTATTTCCAGAAAAACACATAGGATATGTGAAATGTATGGTGCCTAGCAGGTTTCTTTTTTTAAAAAACCTGCTTTCTCAGTCTTGGCTTGGTATTTACTTTGAAAATTGTTCTCTTTTGTTGTGCTTTAAAAAAAAAAAAAATCCAGCCCAGTCATAAAAATCATTCATCTTTATATGCTGAACTCTTCTAGATTCAGATTTCATATGAATTGCCACATAAAGCATACAAGCAATTAAACATTAAATGCTTGATACAGATACATTTTTGGAAAGTTGTTTTTCTTTCACTAATTAAATCTTCCAAAACCTCAACTTAAAATATAAACAGAAAGGCATCACATTAGCATTGGAGAACAATTATTATAACAAAGCTTTATCTGGAGTTTAGAAGCTAAAACCTTTCTCTTTCTTGGATTTAAATGAAAAGTCATTTATTTTCTTTTGCTTACATGTCCTGTTTGCGAATCTCAGCCTGAAAAATGCCCTCTGTTCCCTCTGCTGCTCTCCTCCCACTCTTAACCAATGCTCAAGGACCATTTTTAAACTTGTGCATTCTGACTTAGAGGTTTTATTTAAAGAATGAAAGCCTTTCAAGGATTACTTTCTCCATAGCCAGTGGTAAATATCACATTTGAAGCCTGCCAGTCAGATATAAGTTTTAATATAATATTTCAATCTTAAGCCATCATTGTTTCAAAGAACAATGTAATTTATTAGAGTAACAAACCAGGCTATAATGGACTCAAATCAATATAATACAATTAAAGCACATAAAATATGCAGAGCACAGTGGCATTTTGGCTCTTCTAACTACTTTATTCTCGTGCCCATATGCAATGCTGTCTCAAAGCATGGGCCCATGGGGATCATCTCATGGTCCCCTAATTTGAAAGGGATCCTGCAAGCAGAGCACAATATTTAATGTACATGCATCAGTGTCCATCTCAGTTCTGCTGGTGTTGAATATGATGTGGAGCCTTTACAAGAACTCAAAATGCTTAGGAGAGTCATTCTTGGTCATATAAACAGATGAAGATATTGCTATATTGTTCTTTAGAATAAATGGATTAAAAGAGGTTTGGTAGATGGGTGGGAGGAAAAACACTAAAAACAAGACAAAAGCCTCTGCAAGCAGTACAAAAACAGTTTAAGGGCTTAAAAATAAGGCTAATTATTTAAAATAATGCATAACACTTCCCACTGTCAAAATCCTGCATAGAGCAAATTGTTCATGCACAATAGTGAAATACAGAATACCCTTATCAGATTTCAAAAGGCCCTTGTAGCACCTCATGCTTTTAGGCTCTGGTCTGGAAAGGTGCACAGGACCCACATTTGCTAACAGCACACCAACACTGAGGATCAGCCCTTTAATGAGTTTTTCCTCAACCTTTTTTCTTTAATTCCCTCCCGATCATAAGACTCCTTTCGTTTATGCATATTATTCCTGGAGTCTGATAACTGCACTGTGGGATTTTCCAGCATGAATAGCTTTAATTCTGTCAGTTTAGCTTTGTACATATGATATGCTGAAGCCAAAGATACAGTATTCTCTTATAAATCTACTTTAAATATCTGACAGATTTCAACTTTTGGCAACTCTTTAAAGTTTCTGGATGTAAAAGAGCCTTCCACTACTTAATTTTGCCAGAGATGTTTGTAATCGATGGTAAGTACTTCACAAACATATTTCTTTTTCTTTTGATACAAAGCACAGTTGAACATTTTAAAAGGAGATGCTTGTGCCTGAGTTTCTTCTGGGAATCAAGATTGGCATATAAATTGTTCATGGCAGCTTCTAGTGGTAATCCAAAGGTTGGAGGGCAGTGTTATATTTAATGACAGCCACACAATGGAGGCATTATTGCCATTAAATATGAAGGACCAGAGAGTACACGCTACCCAAATAACTTCTGCAGATTTGAAAAGCAAGAGCTGTTTCTCAAGATGAGTGTCGCAATCCAAGTACCGTGTTCTCACAGCTTTCTAAAGGAAAACATAAACCTCTCTTGAACTGAGCCTTATCTTGAGCTGGCCTAAAGGCTCCCTCAATTGGTACAGCACGGCTGAGTCACCGTGCCTGAACTTACAGTCATGAATATGATTTCCCAAATTCCCTAATGCCACAATGGAGCAGGGGACAAGGGCCCCAAAGTACTATATTTTATTTTTTTACTAAGTTTGAAATGTTTTTTGAAAGCTGTACTCTTTTGTAAAATAGGTGGTTCTCAGAACTGTTAGGAATGACTTCACCTTGCCTGGGTTCTGTTCATGTGCTTGGTGTACTTGCAGCAGAGCTTTGTTATTTGGTTTACTGGAGATAGAACTTTCTCATTTCACCTTTTTCATTAATTTGAGGCAGTGTATGTGGTCTGGCTTTGGTTCAGAGCTGCCTGACAGGTTCAGACAGTGGAAAAATTAGGAAATATGCTGCTGATGAGAAATCTTTAAAACCAAATTAAAAATTGAAAAATCATGAACTGAAATGAGTACCTATCATTTTCCTCACTGCCTCATACATTAGAGCCTCGCTGTGATGACCCAGACCTGATGGTTCAGACCCTCAAAATAGGCTCTTACCCGAAACCCTGACCCTTTTCTCTCAGCAGTGCTGGGGATTGGGTGCTCAGCAGTTTGGAGCCTTTATGCCAGCACACCGTATTTCAGTATTTGCTGCTCTTTTGGGTTTGCTGGAGGGCTTTGAAAAGGATGGGTCTACATTGCATAAAGCCCAGTACCACAGTGCTGGGGCCAGAGAAGGGGCTTCAGGAGATCAGATTAAGCTCAGATCTCATTAAGCTCAGACCTAATACAATCCAATGCATCAGTGATCTGACTGACACCCCCATAAAGCCACACTGAGGAGTTTGGCAGACTCAAAGCCACACACGTGTGGCCCAGCAGCAGCAGGACAAGTGACTTGGCTCTGGATCTTCCCTGCTTTCCACATGTTTTTCCAACCACAAATTTCTTCAGAACTTCTGTGGAGCTGAGAGCTTTTGCAGTGTTTAGATGCAATTTGTTTATTCATTGGGTTTCTTGTCACATGTGTATGCAAAGTCTCTTTTACCACAGGCTCAAACATTTGTTCCCTTCCCATGATTGCTTTTGTGGGGTCTCTCATTACTCTGAGACCTCTGGCTGGAGTGCCTTTGCCTTGGATGGAGCTTGCTAAGCCCTCCCTGATGTTGCTGAGCTGAATCATGGAGTTTGTGCTTTGCTCTAACTATATAAGATAAATTTCAATCCCTCAAGTTATTATTTTCATCTATTTTATTCCATTTTGTGGTTTGTGTTATTTTTGTATGTGCATGGGTCTTTTTTCAGCTTTCCTGAGGGGAGGGAGAACAAACATAGGGGCTAGGGAAATAGAAATTATTTAGAGAGTTTCCAAGCTACTTGAAGGACAAGGCCTTTCGCTGAGGTTATACATTTTTTCTAAGTCTTATTTTTCTGGCAATAAGTGTAGGGGTCCATGATTTTTAATCTTCTCACATATTTAATTGCTTATTTGCATCTCTTCATCCTTGTGTTTCAGGGTGTATATGTACTGCCAAGTACCTTTGCATCTTTCTATCTCTTCTCTGCCTTAATCCAAACGGCGTCTGACACCCTCAGAGTGGGGAAAATCCCAGCTGTTGATTAGCCAATTATTCATGATCCCATTAACATTACTGGAATTGCTTGATTTCATATTGTACCTTGTTTTGTAAGGAAAAAAAAAAGAAAAACCCAAACAACCAAATGAAGCCCATAAAAATATATTTTACTTTAATAAATTACTTTAATAAGTATAATTAGAATGCCACTCTGCTTATGCTAGAATGTTAACATCTGATGGCTAAAATGTGAAGATGAATATTTTCCCTAGCTGGGGTCTGGTTGTCAGATGTCTTTGAAAGTAGTAGAGGGTTTTCACATCCTTTATTTTGCTAAGAAAGGTCGATTTTCAGAGCCAAAGTATTGGTGAACCATGTTGGCTTTGCTTTCAGCACTGGTAAGCACAATTTACTTCAGGGTGATGTGACAACAATTGTTCTCACCTCTCTTACTTTGACAAAATAATGAAAATAATATTATCAAGGAAACTTTATAAACTAATTATTTTTATTTGTCTTCTTCTAGTTTGCAATCTTGCAGGGCATTTCCTCTCTGAGTATGGAATTTCAAACCTCACTTCTCTTTCCCTGAAGGAAACAAAATGCTGTCAAGGCAGCAGCATTGAGGGCAATACCATGGTTTCCTAATGTGCTGCAGCCAGGTAGCACTCAGACTTCATCAAACAGCCTTTCCCAGGTTTCACCTATAACTTTTGGACAATACAGAAACCTGACTGATCTGTCCCACTACTCATTATTAGATTTGGAGATATGACACGCTTGAAAAGAGATTTTCCTTCTTTCTTTCTCTTTTCCCCATATTGAAATGGCTTGCTGAAAGATGGGATCTGCTGGACTCAGGCCAAAAGCACTTTGAGGCCATATATTTATAATGGTTTTGTTGTGAAGAATGGCATCTGGCTAATGGACCCGTGCAACTGCTAGAAAAATATTGATATACATTCAAATTACAGGTCATATACAAGGGAATAAAGCCGTGAAGAATCCTGCAGAGGTTAGTTTGTTGTGTTTAGGCATTTTCTTGCCATTTGTCTGTTTATTCCATTTGCTATTTTAAAGTCTGTTTGGTAACAGAGCAGATATGTACTATATTTCTCTGAGATCTTTTCTGTTCCCTCTTTTGGTACAAGATAAATTTCTTGCAGCTCTGTCATCCAATTCAGGCTTTCGTTGAAATGTTTTAAACCTTTTCTCTGAATTCACGTCTTCTGCCAAGGATGCTTCTGTGAAGTACATTTTTCACACTTTTTCCACCATGGCTCTTCGCAAAGATTGGGTCATTTGTGTCAACTTGTAAACAGTCTTTTGGCTTATGATCCTTTTCTGTTATTATTATAGATTAAAGTGGGTTTGGTAGCACAGCACTGTAATGTTGAAAGATAATTAGAATGTCCCAGTTTCAGGAGCATAGAAATTCTTATGTTAAGCCAGAGCGATGCTCAAAGTGGAGTTTTGACAATAACCCATACCAGATGCTTCAGAGTAAAACCCTATACAGCACAACAATATAATAGCAAAATGGGAAGTTTCTCATTACACCTATTGGCTGGCAGCTTGAATGCCTTCAAGCACAATACAGGAAATGTTTGAATTCTTATTCTACCGGCACTTGTTCTTATATATATTTGAAAACATGTATTAATCTTTATCCTGCCTTTGCATTACAGTATGCCAGCTTTTCCTGAGGGGCTCTTAATGCTTTCCCCAAGTTAGAAACAATTCTTAAATACTAAGTACGCACAAATCTCCTTTGATTATTCAAGAGATTCTTCCTGCTCTGTGATTAGGAACTATTACCTGCTTTGGCTTCTTCACAGAGGGGCTATAGGACATCCTACTAATGCTTTTTTTTTTTTTTTGGAAAAGTGTCCTACAATGTAGGTTTGGTGTTGTTAGAGATGAAACTTTAATTCTATATTCTAAATTCCCAATGTGTGCCATGCATCTGTTTGCAAAATCACCTTGTTTATGTACATGAAAGTGCTGTTCATCATTAGTACATAACAAGTGCCACATAACTCATTGCACCTGCCAATAAAAATTGTAACCTGAAGGAACTAATTCAAAAGCTCACTGCTTTATCTGCTTTATTAGGGCATGTACTCTGCCTGGGCACATAACTAAAGCCCCAATAGTCCGATACAAATGTCCCCAAACACAGATCCTTTTTCCTTCAACTGCATTCATTCCATTTTCCTGATAGATTGCTTTCAGTTCTTTCTAATTTTTTTGTGAGTGGTACTCCAGTAGAAAACCAGAAGGAGAATGTTTGGAAAATATTTCAGCAAGTTGTTTTCTGTTCTCATGGCTAGAACATTTGCTGAAGAGCCAGACACACTGATAGATCTCATGTCAAGTACATATATTCCATAAAGTAATATGAAAGGAAAAAAAAAATATGCAAAGGTTGACAAAAGCAATGTAGTAACTGCAATGTAGGAAAAAAGTTTGCTAGGCATTTGGAGGCATTGTTTGTAATTATTTTTTCTCAAATTGCACCATTCCAGTTGTACTGGACAGTAGGAAACAATATAATCCTGGAAGCAATGGGAAGAAATATGGCCAAGTGGTAGGGATGTATAGTAAGAACATTCTGAGACCCGTGAGAAAATTGAGGCTCAGGAAAACCCAACAGGTGTAACATAAACTGATTATTTGAACATGTGTTGGCCTGGAGTGGGCGCAGAAGAGAAGAGTCTGTTCAATGATGTGGCAAAGGGACAAACTGAGTTGTGGGGTTTATTGACAACACCTGCAGTTTTCCAGGTGAGAGAACAGTCACCCTGAGCTCACAAAGTGTGCACCTACCTCAGGGGCTCAGGGAGAGACAGCAAGACCCAGAAACAGCAAACTTTCCTCGCCAGTGCCTCCCAAGAGCCACTTGGAACACAACTGAAATAGAGGCTTCTACCAATTCTATTAAAATCCAGCAGGAGGGAAGCTGGAAATCTACAAGGAGAGGGAAAATATGTCTACTAAAGGTATGCAAAGCAGATAGTTTTGTGGGTAGGCTGGTTGCCAATTCGTCCGCTCTCACTGGACAAAGAGCAAACAAAAATGGCTATTTGTTATCAGTTTTAGTGCACAGACTGTCTGACCTGTGCAGAACAAATGTATTTGCTCTCTGTGACCTCTGACATATGGATTTTCTGGACTTATGGAGCCCCTGGACAGGGTTTTTCAGGATGCCTCTCTTCCTGCCTGCCTGGGGGGTCCAGGAGCCTCTGAGAAAGTTCTGTGCTTGGAGGACTTCTACTCCCCTTGTAGTTCAAGCTGCAGTTAATGTTGTCCTGACTGTGAGGAGAACAGAATATAACATAGAAATCTAAAACAAACTCATTGATTCCTAAAGAGCTCTCCTATGAAGGACATCTGCTGACTTCTGAAGGGCTGTGCTGAGAGTCCAGAAAATACAACAAAAGCATGAAAAGAGTCCTGTTCTTTCCAACTCTCCAGATGGATTTGGTACATACTCAATTGTATGCACACAAACTGAAAAAGGTCAGAAATACAAAGAGGAATTTTCAAGGATGAAGAAAACAATAATTTTAGACACAACTGTCCCTTCTGTCACTTGGGAGGTCAGTGGCTTTAGAAAATGAATCTTCATTGAATTACGCGGGTTTTGTCCCCAGCAGACATTTGTGTCAAATGCAATCAACAAACATTAAAAAGAAATTTGTATCAGTCAACAAGGAGCTCGAAGAAGAGCATAGTCCTAGGAGAGAAAAGAGGTTCAGGGGAATGAGAACGTCGGTGCATTGTATGTGGAGAGCACATCTCCTCTGTAAGTATCTATTGGAATACTAAAAAATGTCTAGTTTTAGAAATATGGAGTCAGTTCAGGTTGTTATTAAATGTGTAGTATGTGAAAGAGAATCTTCAGAGGGAGTTACAGCATAATGTCTGAGTTTGGGTTTGAAATCCATTCATATGGAGATATTCTTGCCTTCAAAACCCTATGAATCTGTCTAACTCATCTAAAATGTGACATATTCTTGTTCCTGTTCAGATTATTGAAGCATGCTAAAAAAAAAAGAATAAAAATGGAAATGCTTTTTAAAATTTCTATATGTGTCTTTCATGAGAAAACAAACTATAAATAATAAAAAAAATCTCTCGGAGTGGTATAAATCTAGGTTTGCTGTGAGACTTAGGCTAAAAATTCATTGGTGGGCTTGAAAAGATAACTGAATGATTTCTAAATAGAAAGGACTGTGGTTATACAATTTCCAGCAAGTTTCTGATTCATAATCCTTTCTTTTTGATTCCGTTTCCTTTTTTCAAAGCTTTAAGAACACAAGAAAATCTATTGGTGGTTTAATTTTGTAATTGTCATGTCCCCTGGCTAATTAGGCATGCAATATAAATGAGTACAACACAAAAGTAAATGTGTGGGAGGCTGATGAGATCATAGTTCTACTGCAGTTAGTTTGTTTAATTCTCAGCGAGTCTGAAGTTTGTGGAGCTGTCAAATAATTCTTTTATCAGGTCAAGGAGAAAAAATAAATACTTGGGATTCATACAGAAGAAACCGTATAAACAAAGTCTATTGCTGAAACTTTATGCTTCTGTTATCCATTATTTATAATATCCAAGCTGATATTAAAGCTGGATGACTGTTTGGGAATTGGATGCTCATCTTCCAGAGAATAAATGGATTGTGGCCACTGGCTGTGAGAACTCGCTCTGGTCTCCAGGCTGTCCCCAGTAGAGGAAGGAAACAAAATTACTGTTGCAGATGCTCAGCACTTGCACATCCAACCTCTCTGATATCCCTGCAGAATAAGCACTGGGGGTCTGGGGTGAGGGATGGCTTCCCTCGGCCTGAGCAAGAAGGAAATACCTGAGAAGGAAACTTTGGTGCCATGTTTCAGTGCTCAGGTGAAGTCCTGCTCTGTCGTTTGCTTGTGTGGCACCTGATGTAACCTTCAACAGCAATCTCAGCCAAAGCAATGGAATGATTGTAGACAAGGGTGTTACCCCATGGGAATAATGATTGGCAGAATTTTGCCCTTAGAATTCAATTCAAGTTATTTACCAGATTGCTGTTTTTAGCATCTTTCTTATTAACTAATTTCAAGAAACAGTAACAATTACGTATCTGTCAAAAAGCGTGATTTTCAGAGCACTAAAGAGCAACAGTTCATGTGCCCTCCTTTGCACATCTGTAGGAACTGATTTAGTGATTAACATGGGGAGGATGGGATCCAACCAACTGCCCTGCCATGACTTCTAGAGGTGTATAATGCTCACCTGTATGCTCAGGAATAATTAGCAAAATCTTGATAATTCGAGACCTACCTTTTAAAACTGCTTTTTCTTGCCTCAGCTGAATAACCCTTGCTCTTGCACCTAAAGCCTCTCCCAGCTAATGAAACTGGTTTCTTAGGAAGAATGTCCTGGTCATTTGACCACATCTGTTTGATACAACACACGAGTGTAAAACTCGTTTCAGTAAGCCACGATCATGGAATCTGGGGGAAATCTTTTAAAATGAATATGTATTTAAAGAAGTGAAATTAATGTGTTTAAACACTGAAATTATTCAATGGAAATTCCATATGCCAAATGGTGAGATATAATAGATATCTGATCTGTTAAAAGGAAAAACCTTTTAAACTGATCGATCTTCTGCGCAACAATTTATGTCAGTGCCTTTTAAGATGATCCCGTCTTAAATGGGTGGCTGACAAAGAAATATGTCTGATACAACTGCTAAATGAATAGATTTGAAATGTGCTAAGGCAATACATTTAAGAGATCTCTCATGCAGTTTGAGACGAGGTTAAAAATCCTGGCAACTCTTAAAAAACCGATTCTTAAGTGCTGTATTTTTTGTGCCATAATATTATGTTCAATAGCATAACAGCATTACAGCAAAACATGGGTTTTCTCATTCTTCTTCTCAAGACTTTGTTTCGCAATGAACTAGGCAAAAAATATTAGGTTATGTTTCCAGCGTGAGAGAAAAAATAAACAGAAAAAAGAAGAGCATTTTAAAAAGGGACAGACTGTCTACAGCCATTTTACAAAGCCTGGAAGCAGTACCTCGTTCCCACTCCTTCATCCAGCCCATCGTGGTCTTGTCCAAATTATCTAGTCCCTGGCTGGCCTCCAGGACTGACTGATGAAGGTTTTGTTTGCATGATTTTCTTTGGCGTTCCATCATCTCGGCATGTAAGGAAGAATTAAAAAATATCCAAGCTTACCACTTTTTTGTCCTTAAGGTAAAAAGGAGGTGGTATCATCACCAATTTAACAGGGGCATTTTAGTCAATAACACAGTGTAAAGTTTTGTCTCTAAAATGTATTACAGTGATGCATCCTGTGTCTCCTGCCATGCCTATCCTGTATTAGTTATTATGCAGAGCAGTGTAAGATGGGAAAACAACGACAATTTTTCATCCTAATGGTTGCAGACAGTGACTGGTAAAAGGTGGGGAGCCTTGTATTACTTACTCTTCCATATTCAAGTACATATGCTACATTATATGTAGTATTCAAGCAGGAAACATTTGTCCTGAAGAAGAGGGAAGAAAAGCATTTTGGGAATTTGTTTCCTTGTCTGCTTCCAGAAATAAGCACTAAAGTATGACCCCTTGTTGGGAGAAATGTTGGGCTCACAGAGACAGGAATATTTACCTAGAGATGAATCCTATTGAGGGTCTATGTTTTTCTCCTATAAAACATGAGTCAAGTCATGGCTATAACTCAAAGTATATCTCTATACTTAATGAAAAACCACATGCTGCTCACCAGTACATCTCCATCCGAGTCTGGGTGCACCATCTTTTTAAAATCAGAGAACAGTTGAGATTTAATGTTCACCAGTAAATTTCCACTCTGCTCCCTTTAAGAGAGTGCTTCCGATTCGCAGACGTCTTTATAAGCCTATAACTCTTTATTTTTAGTGTCAGTATATTACCTATGAGACCTCATCATAGGGGTGGGCAGCTATCTAAATAAGGTGAACATGCAGGACATAAAGATGATTTTCTAATCTCAAAGTAAGACAGGCAAGAATGTAGAAATAAATAAAAAAGAACAGTGAATACGAAGAAGCAATGAGGTAATATTGATTAACACAGTGTGTAGTACATCTCAGCATGGCCATAGCCAATGAAAAACAGTCACTTCACAAAAAGAGAGGTTTGAGGGACATTCTGGAGGAGGAGTAGTTATTTTTTCTCATGTTTATGGGAAGTTCCTGCAAAGAGGGAGTGATGGTATGGGAGAAAGCATCAAAGTGCCAACTTGAAAAATGAATCCTTTAAAAATGGAGTTCAGCGGTATGAGTTGGTCAGAGGTGGGAATACAACATGGGTTTGGAGGAGGAAACAAGAAGTTTATGTTTGACACAGCAGAGAAAGCAGGAGCAGTAATATGAGCAAGAGAGGGGACTAAGAACTGTATTCTGCTCATGTACTCGTAAAGCCAAAGAGAAGATGGCTGCACAAGATGAAATTCATGGTGAGAAAAGGTCTGTGTTAATTTCTAGCTGTTTTGATATTTGTAAAACCTAAGCACACTAGCCATGCTGCGTGAAAAATATCTGCAAGATTTTATCAGAAAAGCTAGAAACTGATTAACTGGTGGTGTCACCCACAGTGCTCCCAGACAAGAAAGCTTCCAACTCAAATGGACAGTGAATCCAGGTTAGGTCATCTGAGGCCAGAAAATGTTATGAGTTAATAGAAAATTAGAGATGGAACATAATGTCTGGCTAATGTGGTTAATGCCAAAGGAAATCGTCAGCAGCCAAAAGGAGAAGAGCCTGTTGTTCCCCAGGTACACCCTAATGGATGGAAGTTGCATTTGTCAGCTGCTGAGTGGGTTAGCATGTAAAGTGATATTTAAAAGCCCAGGTTTTGCTGTTTATCCCCTTGTTTGCTGTAAGATCCCTGCAGAGGTTACTGCTTTGCCCAAGCTGGTCCCAGTGTCATGGGAAGAGGCACCAACAGTCAGAGGGGCTGAACCTGATGGGCAGGGGCTCCTCGCTGTCCCCTGACCAGCTGTGGTCCCCAGGAGTCTGGAGGTGACCTTGGCCCAGCATCGCTGCCCTCAGGCCTCATCCTCGGCGCTGTCATGTCTTGGCCAAGAATAGCAATGCAGATGGTTTAATTTAAATCCACGGATAGGACAGATGATGCAGCACTTTGAAGTGCTAGAAACACCTTGCCAAGGTTACGAGGACTTACAGGCTGAGGGACAAGTGCCGAGATATTCCACATAGTATGGATCATGCATGAAATTCGGATAACCTGATGGACACAGCTGGGAGTGTGAAGAGGACACTGCTCAGGAGCAAATTAATAGAGAGGGTAAAGATGGCTTCTCTGATTACTAAATATATTGCCAGCATGCTAGAGAGAGGCATTATATAAATTGGCATAGAAGATAGACAGTACTGAAGTGAAGAGTGAAGTAAAGTTAAAAATAAAGTAAAAACAATACAATTTCTCAGATTGTATTTAAAAAAATTATATAGGAGTGGGTTGATTGCTTTAAAAAACTCAGCTCATATTAGCCAACAAATAGCAATGCTTTGTAGTGAGGTTCTGAGAGCGAGAGGAAGCAATGCATATTCCTAGTGGTTTAACCTTGATATTTGTCTAGGAAGGAAAATTAAATACATTGCAAACTCAGGAGTATCTGTTTTACATGGAATAGGATGGCTTGGGTTGGAAGGGACCTTAAAGATCACCCAGTTCCAACCCCCAATGCCGAGTAGAGAGGTAGGGCATCCTTGGTCTGAAATTTTTGGCTTACACTTTATTTTTCAAATACTGCATTACATTAGGCAGATGAAATATGGGAACAAAGCAGTGTCCAGGTTATGTCTTTTACCTTCTACATTTTTACCAAACCCAAATTCTATTGTAGGTGTGTGTTTCCACTACATACAGGAATGGGTATATTTTTCCATCAATAGAAGAATGCCTGATCCCATGTTTAACATGTTACTACACAGGCAGGCTCACTATGCAAGCTAATAGTTGTATTCATGCCAATAAAAATTGCTGAAAAGCCACACTTATTTCTGTGGGAGTGTTTCCACCTTGCCTTCACATGGAGATGTTATTTTGGTGTGGCACTGGGCAAGGGAAGATCTCTATCCCCAACCCCACAGCATTCCACCACAAGAACCCATCCTCTGTCCCTACCTTTGGAGGTAATACAGAGATGTGGTTAAAAATTATGGGAAGGGTTCCCAGTGTTTGGTTTGGAAATTTCAGCAGAGGCCAGGCTCCTGAGCAGGCTGTGGGCACATATGTGTGTGGGTAGTGTGCTCAGGCGTGAGCAGCCACCAGGATGCCACGGGAGGGAGGAGAGGACACCCCCGTGTCTGTCCCCCCGTTGTGCCGTGGATCACATCTCAGAGCCGCTTCAGCAGGAGCTCTCAGGCTCTGTCTCTCTTCACAGGAGTCAGGCTCAAAAGCCCGTGTATGAATATTTAAACAAAAGGCATTAGCAAACCTGCCTGGCAAATGGAATAAGAATGTCTTTTTGAAGAAAATATGCTACCAAAATGACAGATAGCCACATTTTTCAACTCTCCCATTCTAAGTGCTCTTAGTGTTAATTTGTGAATTAAGGTTCCTAATGAAAATAGTACTTTATGCAGTAAGGGTGGTATTATATTTTCTTAATCTATTTTACAGAAGCCCTTTTGCTGTTTGGGCTGTTCTCATTTAAAAGCTAAGGCTTGTTTTGTATTTCACTGCCTGTCGCCAGCTTGCTGACAAAACTAAAGGCTATGAATTTGTTAGACCCTACTTTATAATATATTCTGTTTATCATCATTTCTTTTTCATTATGGCAGTGTTATTTTCACTGCTGTACTGAAGGTGCTGTCAAAATTTCCATTATAAATACTGTTTCTGAGGGTTTGTGAGTCTAAGAGTTTGTATTAAAATCCTTTCTGGCTGAAATTTGGCATGCAAAGAACTGTTTTCTTTACATTCAGTTTAAATTGTCTTAGTCATCTTTTTAAAAGAAATTTGCATGTAAGTATCAGCAGCCTCGCATATAGTACAGTCTCATATATTTAAATAAGAGCAAGATAAACATATATTTACAGAAAATGTTTCTGAATTTCAATCAGAATCAGTCTACAACCACTAAAAGATGCAGAAGAAAAAAGCCCTGATAAAATAGACCTATTCCATAAATACACGTTGACAATTTCATGACTCGTAGGTTACTGCAGCAGATTTATAAGGTAATGAGTAAAGATGCCGTGTTCAATGTTTGACAGAGATGCAAAGCAAAAGAGTGGAAGTTGTAATGGAGGAATAGATATATCATCCCACAGCACAAGGCAGGTGTTTGTGTTTGAAGGGATCCTATTGAGACAAGCAAGAACAATCTTTCAGTGACCTCTTATTTCATGAGACATTCAAGATGCTTAGTAAGAGTTTCTCTACATTTTAATTTATAGAACCTAATTTGTCCTGTCACTTCTCTGCTTTCACTGACTTCTCGGGGATGGTACACCTGTCTGATGCTTCTCCCTGCTGTAATACCTTGTTACATGTTCTTTTTGTGGTTTAGTTCATCCAGTCACCTCAAAAACCTCATGGTTACCACTTTTCCTCCTCTAAACTTTAATAATCTTACAGTGGCATAAAAAGTAAGCAGTGCTTGAAAATGATAGAAGAAATATCTTTTAATTAAAAATGTGAAAAATATAAAAAAAAATAAGCGTGGGATGTGCATCAGCACTCAAAGAACAACAGTTCTACAAAAAAAGAGAAAACACAGATGTTTCTCATGCTTTGATTTCTGGCAGTGTGCAGATTTCTTAAAACAAAATAAGGATCGAAAAGGGGTGATTTTTTTCCCTGGTTTATTTTATGCCTCCCCTGCCCCACACTGGTCCTCAAAATATGGCACTGAGGGCACTGCCTGCAGAGCAAAGCTCTGCCTTCCAGTCTTGGATACTAAACACATCCAGGGAGGATCCATCCGGAGCTGCCTTGTGCTAAAACCTTCTGAGAAAAGACTGCAGAAAAGACTGCTAAACATATGTTTGCAGCCTTTGTTTCAAAGCAGGAGAGCAGTTGGAATTCCATGGAAAACTGGTTTATGTAGCCTTGGTACCACTCGCTGCCACGTGAGCGTGGCGCTGTGCCAGGTGGAGCACTGTGGGTTTCCTCTGAGGAGCACCCTGCGGAAGCTGTGGTCCCCGTTGCCTCCCAGAGACCTCCAGAAATCTTCAGAAATGTCTTTCTGAAGCCTTGACAGTTTGAGGTTCTTGTTCTCTTTTTTCTTTCTTTTCTTTTAATAACGATCACAACCTCTGTAAGTGCCTTTGGAGACTAAGAAGTTTCCATGGCTCGGAGCATATGCAATATCTTGTCTGATTAATATCAGCAGATATCTCTGTGCATGTGTGTGAGTGCAATTTTTTTTTTTTTTTTAAATATGGCTCATTAAAGAAAAAATCCCCAGTGATTAAAGTATGTAAGAGTTATTATGTTTGTTGACAGAGGAAGAGGGGAATATCTTGGCAATATCTGCGAGGGCTGAGACTGCTACCCATCCCTGTGGGCCACCCCCTCATATTCCTGTAACCCCCAGAGGTGCCCAGCAGCCACAGGGGTACAGCCCTAAGGAATCCAACAGCACTCAGTGGGGCAGCAGATCCTGATTTTTGCTGTGTGCTCACTGAAACAGATCCAGAAATCACGGCAAGACACCAGACTCTGTTTCAATATTCGCAGCTGAAATACCTGCAGGAGCTCCCAGGTCCTTCAGTCAAGTGCTAATTCACTGGGTATGAGGAAGAGTAACTAAAATACTCCTTCAAGCAGAAAAAAAGCAAAACAGCAAAGGTGCAAAATTGCCCATTTGCTGAGTATTTATTTAGTGGAAAACAGTTCTATGTAATGACCCAGTATTGTAGAGGTGTACTTTGCTTCGTGTATATACACAAATGACTGTGCTTCAGGGAAATGCACAGGTGAAGCTTAATCTTTCCCCAGAACCATTTTGTGAAATGACTGATAGTGTAATTCATTTTTCCTTAAATGTCCTAAAGTTAAAAAAAAAAAAGAAATAGGTAGTCATATGCACAGTCAGCAAGGTATGCTGCTGTGGTACCCTTTTTATGGACTAGATAATAATAGAGCATTAGAGAGTCTTTCAAGTTCCTTCTCCTTCAAAAGCCTTTCTATATTAACATATTTTACAAAAAAAAAAGTGAATTCTTTCACTTTTAGAAACTACATTGTAGTATTGAGTTTTGGTGAAGAACCTGGGAGTATAAATAGAATTGTAGTGTCGCCTTTTGAATAGCAATTTATTTAATCTTTGAAAGATATTGCATGCAGGAATATAAGTAAAGGAGAAAAAAAGACAGAGAGAAAGTGTGCAAATACAAGAGTAACATTGAGGTGGATAAGTGTGGAGCTATAGTTATTTCTCAGCAGAACATGGCAAGCTCGTGGGACTGACACCGTGTCAATAGAGCATTTCTATGAGTCATTTTTTCATTTTAAAGAAAGGAATGAGAGAACTCAGATAAATACAGCGGGGGCATCTCTAGGAATGAAATTCTGCTGATATGTGGACTTAAATCGAAACATGTTTCCGTAACTTTACTCCTGTAATAGTTAAAACCCTTCCAATTTTCAGCTCCATTTATTAATGAACATTTATTCTGTTTGTTTTACTCTTGTGCCAATATTGTGATTAAGTTCAGCAGCTCTTCCTCATTGCCAGTGTTAAGCTCCATGCTGTATTCAGGGAGGAGAACGTGTCCCCTCTCAGCCTTCCAGCAGTGGTGAATTGTTCCATTCCCTCACCCCTGGGCATGCTTTGAACAGGAGTACAATGAGCTCGTCCGTTCTTTCCAAACACTCACTGAAAAGTTGGCTTCCTGCCACTTGTCACTCAAGAAGCAAAGGCAAGAGTGGTTGAAATTGCACAAATGTCTCTATTATTGTTCAGCTTGTTTTGCCTATCCCTCTGGTGACCAGAGCTGAACAGTAACTCCTGATACAGCTGACAAAAAGCTGCAGTACACAGGAAAAAATTGTCCCAAGTTAACATTCAGGTACACTTGTGCCAACCTGAGCAACCCCGTGGACTATTATAAAAAAAGATTTTCACTATTTCCACTATTAATCATAGCAGAATGGTACCCAAAGACTAATCCGTTTTTTATTACCTATAGTTTCTTGTAGGAGGCCAAGATTTCCATTTGGATGCTCCTACAGGGAAATATCTGAGTGATGTCCAGCCATTCTGGAGGACCCAGTGGAGGGTGCAGAGGGTATCATTTTCTCCTACTACAGGACAGACATCAATAACTCTGTCCCTCTCTCCAGGCTGCTCTTTCCTTCATGGAGGTTGTACTGCTCCTCCCCACAAAGGCACAGGGCAGTGGGTTCAGTGCCACGGAGTTTAGTGAGGTGCAGTAAAGTCAGGGCAAAGCAAATAATCAATTTTGGATGAAAGACACAAACCCCTCCAAGAAAAATAAACTCCAGGCTTCATTTACACAGTCCTCATGGCCATCAATTATATATACAGCATGTTTAATATTAATTGCTGCTGTGAAAATACTACACTTCTCTTTCTTTATGAATCATAGAATCCTAGAGTGGCCTGGGTCAGAAGGGACCTTAAAGATCATCTCATTCCAACCCCCCAACCATGGGCAGGGACATCTTCCACTAGACCAGTTTGTTCAAACCCCATCCTGCCTGACCTTGAAAACAAGGACAAAAAAATTAACATGAAACAACTTATGCTCCCCACATAGCAAAGAGGTGCAAACCGAAATTGTTCTCCTGTGTACAGATACTGTGCATCTTCAGTGAATCAAAAATCAAGGATCCAGATCTTTCAGATGGAAGTTTGAAATTCAAATGCAAAAGGAACATTTCCTATGTTCCACTGCCCTTGCCTGTTAGAGGGAACTTTGATAGCACCAAACCTGGATTCAAAGCTTGAGTTCACATCCAGGCTTTTTGGCTTGAGACCATCTTTTAAAAGTAAAAATGAAGCAACCCCAAAATATACAACCTCTGTTTCTGCCACATTGAGTTACAGCAGGAGAGAATCCTTCCCTAATGACCCTGACCCAGAATAAGTGCGAGCCTGCTTAAAACACTGCTTTCCCATTTAGGAAAATTTATGGCACCCTAAGTACTGAACATTTGGTCACAGCACTTTCACTACAGGTTGGCCTAATGAGTCTGTAATCATTAGCTTTTTGTTGAGGGTTTTCATCCTGTCAGGGTTGGTCTGACATTCACCAAGGTGCTCACATTCGTTAGGGGGAGGAACCACCATAGCCAAGAGGTGCTGGAAGCAGCAATTTGGGAATGCTGGCAGGAGGGTGGGAGAAGGGATGCAGCTGGGGCTCAGCACAGCACTGGGATCCTCAGGAAGGGACAGGTGGGCTGGTGGGAAGTGCCCTTATGCCACTACCACTGATATTGCTCACACTGTTGCGTGAAACTGGGTCTAAGGTCTAATTTTGAAAAACACTGAAGTTTAGTGAAAAATAAATTCCATCTAAAGTGCACGTAGATATGCAACTGAGTAGGAAAAAGGATATTTAAACTATGATGTTAGAAGATGGTATGGATGTCTCATTTGCTTTCTCACAGTCCTGACTCCCTTGAACTGCTGCAAATATATTCCAAATATTTGGAAAACAGCACAAAGCTGTTCAAAGTATATTTTGTAGAAAGATGACCTCAAAAGTAAACCATTGCTACAGGCAAAATCATGTTACCGGGAACTCCTCAGAGATAGGGGTTGAATTCTTCCCTTCCTTGGTCTGGTTTTACACCAGAGCATCTCTGTGTTTCCTGCTGGAGTTGTGATTTAGTCCAGTGCAGGATGGCGGAGACAGCATCCCTGGAAAAGACGGATGACTATAAAATAGGAAACCAGTGTCTCTGCCCTCATTCACTGGGTGCCTTTTCCAGTGGGGGGCAGAAAGCACAGACAGGGAAGGGAGCACTCCTGTCCTGTCCTGGAAAAGCTGCAACATGCCTGTCAAACAGGGAGAAAAGATGCTACTGACATCCCTTCTCCCACTAATTTTTAAAGACAATTATCTTCAATCTGAACTGCAATTCAGTCTAGTCCAGAATGGTGGAGAATATTACAGCATTAAAATGTTCATTGAGAAGAGTGCTGTAAGAGACAGGTTTTTGTTTGGTTGTTTTTTGGTTTTTTTTAAATCTAGGTTTAGTGTCTTTAAAACATTTTCTTATTAAATATCTTTTGCCCACATGCACTTCCATTACACAACAGTAATGCTCACTAAGATGTCATGATATTATTTTTATGCTGTAAAGTCAACACAAATCTAAGTGCTTTTTATGAAATTTGCTCAGCACAAGATCCTCAGAGAAAGCAAAGTAAATTTGTTAAATGTTTCATGTCACCAAATTTGATTGCTCTTCCCCCCCAAAAAACCCATTCCTGTCAAGAAAATATCACCCAGCTGTCAACAGATGTCACATTTCATGTTGGAAAGGAAGAATGCAACCTGCAAAAAAATTTATCCAAATTTACATCAGCTTGAAGGAAGTAGAAGAAAAAAAAAAAAAAAAAAGTCTGTTTCAAATAACTTCCATAAAGTTGCAGGGAGGGTGGCCAGGTTCTGAATTCTGAGAGCACTGGACACAGGACATCAGATCTCTGTGGGTCCTTCAGCTGAAGGAGCACTGTGTGAACATCCTCCCCCTTGGACAGCCCTGGGATATCACCTAGCAGCACCCGAGGGCTGCACAGGGATTAGAATCACAGAATTATTTAGGCTGGAAAATACCTCTAAGATCATCAAGTCCAACCATTAACCCTGCCAAGCCCACCACTGAACCATGTCACCAAGTGCCACATTGACATGTCTTTAAAATTTTGAATTTTCTTCTGAGGTCTGTGTCAGAGTAAAACTCAAGATCTACAGGATCAGAGATTCGACATTTGGAGGATAGACAGGAACTTCAGGCAACCAGCTTTAAATGAAATCAAGGCATCTGAGAAGTTGCTGAGGATCAGCTCCTGTCTGAACACGTGAGGAGGGAACTGAGGGCTGAGCAGGCCACACTGAGAGAGGAGATGCCTCAGGCAGTGCCAAACCCTTAACTGGGATGTACAACACCCCTGTGATGGAGATGTTATTATTCCCATTTTTACAGATGGAGAAATATTTCAGGTGTGACTTTTTTCATTTGCTCACAACATTAATTTCAAGGAGAAGAAAAGCAGAATGAAGTGTCGCTGTTGGCGGTGCCAAGAGGCAATGAAAGGCTCAGAGACACGAGTGTGGTCAGCAGAAAGGAATGAATTGAATTATTTATTTAATAAAGGACGGGTTTTTATGTGTTTAGTTCTTTTAGTGTTTTCCTAAAAGGCAAGAGGTATTGGACCTCTAACTACCTATCAGGGTGATTGGTCAATTCACACATCATTCATTTCTCTAGTCAGTATCACAACAATTCTAATTATAAACTCAGGTGCAAGATTAGCAAAGTCTGTTTACAGAAAACCTTATCATGTTTTGCATAGTTTCGCATGAGAAAGAACAAGGCTCTCACAAACTGCTGCTGAGAGCTGAAATCTTCTCTGCTAAAGCTTTTTAGCATCCATAATGAAGTGCTGTGGCTGCCCTGCTAGAACAGAAAACAAATAAATACCTCTGTGAAAACAACTTGCAAGTAGGACACAACACTTGCCATTTCTGGGTTTCAGCTTCAGAGGTGACTTCCTCAATGGCAGCAATATATCCTGGGAGCCCCAGTGGTGAAGGTAAGGAAGGAAGTCAGCACGTTAGGAATTTACAGCTGCTTCTTTCCATTTATGTCCTGTAATATCCTCCCCCAGTCTGGTCTGTGCCCCCAGTGGTTTACCTTTTGGGGTCGTTTGTCATATAGTGTTGAAGGATTTGAAAAAAAAAAAAAAAAACAAAAAGAAAAAAAAAAAAATNAAAAAATTAAAAATCCAGAGCCTATGTGAAGAATAATCCAGCAGGTATACTGGGCTGATGGAAATTGAAAATTAGGTTAATCCACTTTCTACAAAAATATAGGGCTTGGATTAGATGTTAATAAACAACTGAGCTGATAGTTAGTTATGAGTTTTCGAGACCACCCCATATAATAGGCACAGTGGTGTTGGACATTGCCACAGTAGTGTCCTGACCTCCTGCCAGGGCCAGAACAGGCTTCAATATTAAAATGTGAACTCACACCATACAATGAGATTTGGGTCCAAAACCATTCCAACTTGACTTTCACTTTTCGCAGACTTTCCATCCCATTTCAATGGAACTCCACCCACAAAAGCCTCAAAGGGAGGCAACCACATCAGCTACAGGCTGCCTCATGGATTCTGCAGAAAATCTAGTGCTTTTCTACATTTAATCATTTTTTTCTTTATTTTACATATTTGTTTATTCTTTTTGTCAAAAGTGCTTCCTGATCCTACCAGTCTTGCTGAGGAGAAACCCTTTTTCACAATTTTTCTTTGTTATTTAAGATCATACTAGAAAATTCAGCATTTATCTCTGTTCGTTATTCCATCTTTTCTATTTCCTGATATCCAATAGAAAGATGCTGTGACTGTCAATACATGTCGGTGTTTTCAATGTTTGCTTTTTTTCCCCCTTAAATACAATTATCTGTGTCAAATTCTTTCTGTTTCAAAACTTTGACTGCAGGATTGCCACGTTTACCACATTTATGCCCTCACAGTGAGTGGAGCAAAGTATTTCTGGAGAGCCAGGGAGCTACCATATAATCAATTGCTCTGTGTCCTTTTCCTCGAAGTCTAATTGCATCCTACCAGCAAAATCCTCCTTCCTCATTGATTACCTCTCTTGCTTTATTTCTTACTGATTCGTTTCTCCCATTCCCACCTTTAATTAACAGGGCTTACTCTTCTTTTCCCGGACATTCAGAAACTCCTCGACCAGCAATGAGACGAGTACAACATGTCCCTGGTCACATGAAGAGATCACAGCTCTGCTGGTACAAACTCTTGCAACTGAACTTTTTTAGCTTTCTATTACCCTTCTGTGTGTGTGTGTGTGTGTGTGTATTTTTAAAGCACTTCTAGAGAAAGCCCTTTATCTTTTCAAACCAACAACAGGTCAATTAAATTCTTTTACATTGAGCAGTTGCAATCTTCCTATCTCTCATGTAGTGGCAATCATTTGCTCTCATGATTGACTCTTTTTCTTCAGTTTGTTGGAACAAATACACCAACAGCTTTGCCCTTTTTCTTTTGCTTTGGCTCTTTGCAGTGGGATGGTGGCAACTGATGTGCTCTGTCTGGGTGCATTTACTGACACAGGAGCTTTTTGGAGTGTAAATGTGCTGCAAGCAGAATGATATAACCAGCTCTCATGGATAATATAAGTGTTACCGTAGAAATAGCATGGGAGAAAAATAAATCTAATTAAAGACTTTTATCTGACAAGAGTTTTGATTGTACTCAGCTAAACCTGAAATCAAGTACTTGTGTTCGACACTGACTTAAATCTTCCTGAGTGCATGCATAAACCTATTGACTTTGAGCCAGTATTTCTTTTCATATTGGTGTGTGAGTCTGGAAAAATCAAGGCTGGATAAGTTGACTTCAAGGTTGGATGACTTGACTCTGTTTTTTAGGCACCTTGGGGATGTCAAAGAAAAGTTGAAAGGTTTCTTTAAAGCAAGATCTCCTTTCTTTTGGATGTGTGGAAGAAGGTCATGGTGCTCTCTATCACACAAAGCCAAGAGAAGCAGAGTTGGAGACAGATGAAACCTGCGGAAGTTGTTTTTGTTGTATTTCTGAATAGAGCTCAGCTCTTGCTTTGCTGGTTTAGAATCTCCTTCCTTAAATGCCTAAGAACTACATTGGACTTGATGAAATTCACAGCTGTGCAGACAGCAAATGTGAGAGATACTTGCCTTGTACTTAAGACCTACTTGAAATTGCAGGAATAGAAATAAACCTTCTTACAGTGCTAGTAACAACCTTGCCTATCTAGACTCCACAGGGGTACAAAACCCCTGTCTTACGCTTTTTGCCCCAGGGATTATATAATCTCCCAGGTTCAATATCATTTGCAGGAATTTATGCCAAATTATTCACCTTTCCTGCTCATCCTCTCATTCTCTGTTTACCTGTCAGCTATAAACACCAGGGCAGCAGTGTGGAAACAAGGCTGAGCATGCTGGAAAATACCTCACCAGCCTGAAGACAATCTGAAAGCAGATTTAGGAACCACATTCTAATTTGTCATAAAAGCAGTGCTGTTGGCATGGCTTATAATATTTGGATAATAATTAGGCGCATTTTTTTCTGACTATATTGGCATTGAAATTCTGTATCTTCGTTAGCAACCTTATCCCTGCAGGGCTGCCAGGCCTGTGAAAGAAAAGCCAAACAAGGTAAATAAGAAGGTTCAGGGAAAGTCAGATCTATCTCAAAATTTGAGAAGGAAGAGGAAGGGCAGTTTAGCAGACTCAGAAGTGAGGAGTCATGACAAAGAGCTTGTGGAGTTTGCAGCGTGTGCACAATGCACAGGCAGACAGCTGGGTTAGACTGCGTTTGTTTCCAAGCTCAAGCATAATTTCCCAGTGCAGCCACATTGTGCAGATCATTGAGCAAAAACTGCAGACATCATTTCATCTTTGACTTTGCAAGCTCTTGCTGGGCTAATTAACTGCACCAAAGGCAAACTCTTTGGACAGTTCCTACCCAATGAATACGTCAGTGTGTTCAGGTGCACTGTTCCTGGGGTTACTCATGTGATGCAGAATTTGACAAATTTTTTGGTCTTATGTGAAAAACCTCCTGGGAGAACAGCTGCCACAATCATGATCCCACAATCACCATCCCACAGTTACCATCCCATTAACTCCCAAAAAGATCAAACCCATAGTTTCAAATATGTCCTTGTTGCTTAGGTAATGTCATCAAAGCAAAAAACAAATAAAAGCTTCCTGGCCTTATTTCACCCAAATGTTTTCCAGAGGTCCCTTTGCTGGCTGGTCATGACGTGTCACATCATCTACCTGCACTCTTTGTCCTCTGGGCAATGCTTTCTGCCTTGATGTTTCAGAAATGTGGGTACAACATACTTTATTGTACCACACAGAGAATGGTAAGAGCTTTGAATTTTGTCCCTCACTGTGCATTCAGATCTGAAACAACACCCAGATGTCCCCTGTGTACAGTCTGAAAGGAAAGGGTCTATTTCATGATGTGCAAATGCTCACTAAGAAACAAAACAGAAAAGCAAAAACTGAGCTCAGTCTCCCAGTGTAGTGGTTAGAGGAAGCCTGAGAAGCAAAAATGCCCTTGCTGATTTCAGAAAACAGCCTTCCGTTGATAAAGATCTTGCCAATATGGATCTTTCTTTTCAATTTGGAGAAGTCAGGCAGGCAAAATCCTTTCTTGTAGATAAACCTTTCTCTTTATCTGCTTTGTGAGACAATGAGTACATACATTATCTATGATTTGACAGCTTTACAGGTGTAAGATTCTCAATATTGCTGTGTGCTGCCAATCTTTTTATGATCTGGCACTGCGGACTCCCAAATGTCGTCCATGACAACAGTCCCTACAGCTGATCTACCAACACCCAGTTAACCGTGCAATATCAGCAATCAGAAGTGATGCACTTCAATTAAAGGGTCCAGTAATGATTGTTGGTTGGTGCCTGGCCATGGGCTTCTCCAAGGTTTGGCCAGGTGGGTGGATTGTCCCCAAAAACAACTGGGCAACCTTCTGCTGAGCTCTTCCCCTGCTCCACGTGCTGCTGCCATTGGCACAGCTGCACTTCCCCACACGCCGCCATCAGCTCTGCTTTGCCACTGCAAATCCAAATATTTCCTTTCTGCAGGATAGGGAGCTGCTGTAAACCACAGGTTCCAGGTGCTGAGCGCAGCGTGCACGAGGTATTTGGCAGGGGAGGCTGATGATCTGGAATTTTCAGTCACTGAGCATAGCAATACACGGGTACTTCTGACTAAAGACATTTTAATTACAAAAGTTGAGATAATAGGCAGCCTGGCACTATCAGGCCATGGAAAAACCCACAGCCAGCTTACAGGGCAACCAAAGTTCCCACAGTGTTGCACATCTGATATCAATTCTGTCTTCTCTTTCTTGTCGCTATCTTCCCCCTGCTGAAGAAAAAGGAGGAAAAGGAGTGCAGCATTTTTACAATTCTGCCTCTTTGTGCCTGCGTGTATGACAGGAAATGGATTCTAAAAAGCTGCCAATAAAACTGTAAAAATGACATTCAGAAGTACTTCTGAAAAATTCTGATTACACTTTACATCTGGTGAAAAGACATGAAGGCTTCACTGATATCAGAACAATCCATCAGCTTTCACTCTGCATAATTACTCCTTGCCAAAGTGGTGCTCAGGGAAGAGGCTGGAAAATGCCCTTAAGTTCTCATGACCTCCAGCTGTGGCAAGTGTTACTATCTGTGCTAAAATTGCCAGCAACTATTTGCATGAAATCCCAGTTACAATTAGATTAATTGCAAGAACTAATGGACTTAATTAAGGAAAAGAACATATATTTGTTTTTAAATTAGATTTTTAGATTACACTTTCTCCTACTCTTCCAGTGTGCTGTTTGCTAAAGATGAAGTCAGGCACCACCAGTAAATGTTTAGTTTGCACCTCTTGTAACATTCACATCCATGTTCCACTTCACCATTATTTTTTAGGATGCACTGTCTGAGAGGGAAAATTAGATCTTTCCAGAAACTGCATATTTGGAATGAGATGATTGCTTACCTGGTTACCATCAGCTCATATTCTGGACATCTCAATGGCTGCTGAAGTGTGAAACTTGTATCTTCCATATCTGCTCCAGGAAGAGACAGAAACTCTGTATGAACAACATAATACTCCATGCTCATTGTCAGAGGATGGTTTGGGCCATACACCAGCTCCTTCTGCTTTTTCTCCCCACTGGAAGGGTGTAAATCAGCTCAAATCCAAGTGCAGGGTTATGAGGTGCATCTCAGCTCAGCACAGAGGCAAGAACAATTCCCATCCCTGGGCTGGGAGCGGAGCCTGGTGGCATCTCAGTGCCACCTGCTTAGACGTGCATGGCTACTGTGTATTGAATGCAAGGATGTTCATTGGAAATTTCAGGTCAGTCAACTGAACTGCAGGAGGGAGTTTTGGTTTTTAATAACATTCTTCAGTGTTTTCAGACCAGCATAGTCTTCATTACGTGTTCTAGAAGTCTTGATTTCATCTCAGTGTGATCAGGGGACATTTAATGCATCATCCCCCTGAGGGGCCCATTCTATTCTGTAGCTGCTCCTTTCCCCTGCTCTGATTGGGGAGCTTCTGCTAGGCAGGAAAACTCCCTGCAGCTGTAATTTTGGAACCTACTTACACATTAGAGAGGTGGTGAGAACTAAGTTTCCTTTCAGAGTAGAGTTTCCATGTTCAACCTGCATTTGCTCACATACATTTTATACACACACATATGTAAGTGTTTATATACACTCAAGTGTGACTACAGCACTTGGCTTCCCTCACTGACCATCAACTGACACTGAGCACAGTTACACCGCTCCACAAATTAAAGATAGATCATTATATCATCCTTTCTCAAACAGATGAAAACACCAAACCCTTAGCAAGATAGTCCTACACATTTCTTTATTTAAATACGTAATCTTACAAGTATACTTGAAATCCTATATCAGTGTTTATTTGATGTGAGGAATCTGTGCTTTGTATAGAAGCTCCTGCCCATGAACCATCACATCCCAGGCTCTGGCACTCCCCACAGTGTTCTCTGAACTCCATCAGTGTGTTCATGCCCTGTGGAAACACAGACTTGTACACTGAGTATCTGTTTGAAAGCCCTTTAGAAGCAAAGCATACTGTATAAGAAAGCCTTTCTTCACTTTGTAATTTCCACTTTATTTATTCCTATCTGGTTATTTTGGCCATGAATGTGTTGCCGTGAAGTACTCAGAAAGAAAAGGGTATTTTGTCCTTACGTCAGGATTTTTTCCTTTTGAAGACATCTGAGATGCTTTGGAGGGATTTCCAGCATCAGGAGTAGTATCCATTCACATTGTCTTATCAGTATTATTCTTTTATTTATTTATTTATTTTTACTGTGGGAGTACAGACAGCTATTTACAAATGCCACACCTACACATTATGCAATGTACAGAACAGGGAAGTGAGCCATGCGATTTAGACCAAACTACAATGTTTTTGATGATTCTAAATCTGCACAGTTGCTGAAACTGTTGCTATGTTACATGAAGACATTTTGTGGCACCAGAAATTATTGAAAAGATTGAAGAGCTATGCCAGATGAAACACGGTGCGTTGCAATTCTGGTACATCCTCTTCTGGCTTTGCAAAATTTGAAAAGGTTACTACAGAAGTTTCCTTCAAAGTAGAGAGAAATCCCTTGCTTGGAGCTTAATTGTGAGAAATGTAAGTGCCAGGATATTCTCTGAGTGTTATTTTTCAGTTGTTTGTTTGTGTTTGGTGGGTTTTTTTAACACTCAAATACTTTTCTTTCAAATGCTTCTCCTTAAGAGTCACACTAGCACAATTTATTGTGTATATAAGAGTGCTATAAAGTGATTTCCCTATAGATTTATCAGAGTGGGCTCCAGTGAGCCTGTCAAAAATCCATTGTATAACAGCTTTCATGTTTTCAACAAGACTGAAGCTTTCCTGGTATAACAGATTATTTATCAAACAATTTCAGTAACAATTTGGATTAGGCTGTTTGTAACCCACACTAAGTAAAGAGTAGCACACAACACATGATTTGAAAACAGTTTGGAAATCAGAATGAAAAGTGGGAAGACCACAGTTCCTGCTCCATCCTGTTTGGAGGTACCTGTTCATGAGGTCGTGTCACCTCACTGTGGTGGGTGTCTGGGCTTGGATAAAAGTTCTGAACATTTACCTTGAGCCTTCTGCCCTCATCCTGCCTTCTCCTCCTCATCCTCTTCCCTTTGCTCCCTCCTTCTTTCCCCTGCCTCACTCTTCCTACCTAAGCAGTCTCCTAAAGGTAGGAGCTTAAATAAGAGCTGTGACAGTGACTAGCAGAAAGCACTCAGCAATTAAAAGGAGAAGAATAGACATCACAGGACCTGATTTAAAGCTGCTAGCACAGGATTAATAATTTGGTGCTATGCCAGTCACCAAATGCTCCGGGCACCAGACACTTTAAGCTTCTCCTCATTTGCCTGTAAGATTTCTGCACTCCCCTGCAGCAAATTGGCCTCAGGTAAATACAGCAGGGGGTTAAAATGCTAAACCCAAGAAAAATATGCTTTTGCTAAATTCCCAGGAGAAATTTGAAACCATCTTACAGTGCATTTCAATTTTCATATGAATTTCCAGTGATACGATGAAGGGATGAAATTTGAACAATGCAGATTGTCAAATAATTGGGACAGATCTACATAAAATGTTCTCATCTGCAGAAGATATCCATAAATTATATCTCTTGATTTAGAAGGAACATGTGAAGGTCCCAGCAGTACTGATGAAAGCCTGAGCCTCATAGTGATGTCAGTTTGTTTTGGAGGTGCCCAAGAAAGCAGAGGATTTACCCATGGGTTTGTGGCCTTAAGAGAATGTTATGGGACCAAACAGAACAACCCCACTATGGGTTCTTGTAAGGGGCTCCAGGAGAGCTGCAGAGGGACTTGGGACAAGGGCCTGGAGTGACAGGACAGGGGGAATGGATTCACACTGAAATTGGGCTGGGTTCAATGGGATATTATGAAGAAATTCTTCCCTGTGAGGGTGGGGAGGCCCTGGCACAGGGTGCCCAGAGAAGCTGTGGCTGCCCCTGGATCCCTGGAGGTGTCCAGGGTCACCTTGGACAGGGCTTGGAGCAACCTGGGACAGTGGAAGGTGTCCTGCCCCTGGGATTAGATGAGTCTCAAAGCCACAGCCAACTCAAACCATTTCATGATTCTATGATTCTACGAATTGTAAGGAAAAAAATCTTTTCTCCTCTATTGCCATCACCAATGATTGACTGTTTCCAGATACAGAGTAAGCTTCTTTTATTTTTTTTTTTGCAGCTGCATAAGAGCATAAAGAATTCAGTTCATTTTGCTATGTTAGCAGTAATAAAGGCTTTTCCCCTCACAGAAAGCAAATAGCTTCAATTCACAGGGAACAGAGATGGGGTGAGAAGAAGAGTGATATTGGCCTGTATAGATTCCTATATTACCACGCTGTGCAGAAAGTGTAAAACAGAAGTTGTATATATGTATTAAAAAACCCTTTGTGGGCCAGAAATTTTGGTTTTGATGTACTTTAGATTTACAGTGCTTCTTGTAAGTTTTGTTTGTTGTGCTGTATTTCTTAATGATCGACTTGCTGCAGTAAATAATTCAGGAAATCATCCTGTACTCTATTGTTCTTCGGGCATATGGATTTTTTTCCCTCTTCAAAGCTCAAGTTTCTACTGTATGTTGAAATTTCAAAGCTCTCTGAGGAACTGAATACAGGTTTTGTAATTATAACAATTTCTAGCCTAGTACCTGTACATCTGCTGTACCCTTTGGGGAATAGAGCACAACAAAATGTATCAATTCCCTCTGGAGAAAATGTGACAGCATTTCTATTTTCTCGCTTTCCAGACCACCTAGGCTTATTATTTTAGAACATTATGGATTGTTATTAAGCAACAGTGGATTGTTGTGGAAACACAGGCAGACAAGATGCACAACATCGCCCTTCTGAAGGAAACCAACCCCAGAGCACAGCTCCTCCTTCTGCAGCGCTGCAGCTGCATTTCCATGGTCTGGAACAGACACAGATATAAGGACTTTACAGCCTCAGTCTTTTATAGAAAGATAGCTGGAGGTCTCCAGCAAAAAACTGCTGTTAACAGCTTTTGGTCACATAGAAACATCTTTCAAGGGAAGCCGTTTAAAGGTGTTCAAGTCTGATAAGTGTAACAAATACTGCAAATTTCCACTTATTTTCTTTTTTTTTTTTTCCCCTGAAATAAACCTTCCCCTGTGCAGGCACATATACATAGGCAATATAAGCCATTATGTGCAATTGAACATTGGGAAATGTTTTTTTATCACACTGTTCTGTATCACTCTGCTGCATACATATTATTTCATGTAAAAAGAAAGGCTGAAATGGTGCTCTGAGCTATCAAGTAAATATTATGCTCTAAAATGAAAATACTGGTTTTTTACGGGACAAATTTATTGCTGTTTTCTGAAAGTATCACACAATGACAATGATCTAATTGATTTTTACCTTTAAAGCTCCTATTGAATACAAAAATTAGGACACCTATGAAGATGGTAAATTTGTAGGGAAAACCCAGCTTTAGTAAAGTTAGTGGCAAAAGTCCCATTTCACCTTGGTGCTTTCTCACATCACCTTTGAAGACTGGTTACCTTCCTGCCTCCGTTACCATTTTAATTATGCTGCTACTTTTTTTAATTATACCTGCACACTGGGTTGTGTCTCTTGTGCTGCTTCTGCAAATTCCCCCATTCAAGATTTGAAAGCTGGAGAGGAACTCCTGATTAAAAAAAGGATATCTGAGTGTTGCCTTCACTGATCCCACTCTGGTTTCTTGAACATTTCTGTGTGAGGGTGCAATGGAAGCATCAAGTTTTACTCTAATTCGTGCTGTGCTGTTGCTTAAGCAAGAGCAAGAAAAACATGGGCACCACACCAACCCTTTTCCCCTGTTACTCCTGGGCCAAACCTGCTCTCTTCAACCAAGACAGCCCAAGATAAGGCCAGATCAAGCTGGATACATTTGTGATATTGAGTGGGGCCAGAATTATGTTGTTTTTTTATTTTTTTCAATTACATATTATTATTGCAGACTGAAGGAGTAGGTCACCGAGGTGGTGAATTACACACAGGTATGGGGGGTGACCAGCAAAACAGGGAGCACCAGCCTGACCCACTGACAGGAGCACACTCCAAATCTAAAAATACAAATCTAAATTTGGGGCAGAACATATGCAAAATATTATCATTTCTATTTCAGATCACCCCACAATGTTTCAGACGTTTCTTTAAGATGATTATGTGGTGTTGAACTTATATAAAAATGAGTGCACAGCCAACAGCTAGAAGGACAAATGTCAATCTCATTCTTCTCATCATTATCAAGTGCTGTTAATAATTTTCACCACAACACCAGACTCTTCACAGCTGCTACTCCTCTCCAGGAGCTCCTCTGTCTGTCTCTGACCAAATGGAGGCATTTTTCAGCCCTGACTGAGGCTCAGAGCTCACCCACGTGGAGAAGGAAGAAGAGAAACTGCAGTCACATCCAGCTGTGCCACCACTCTTTCAAGGTCCTGTTCCTTGCTGCCAAGGCCCCTGGTCCAGCCCTCAGACTTTTTCTGTTCTTTAGGCATCATATTTTTTCCCAAAAGCCAGGGAATTGGCCTGAGCTGTTCCTGAGCAAGATGCAGCTTGGATGGTGGATTGAATGACAGAGTCATAAAGAAACAAAGAGATAAGGATAACAAAAAGCTAAGAGGTGTCAAGGACAGATTTTAAAGCTCTCCTCAGCTGTAGCTGGTATGACTGTAAACTTGTATGACCTCGATCACTCCACTTTGCTTTAAATGACTGCTGAAGAGTGGTTTAAACTGCTCTGCTCACCTTTGCACTGAGCTGGACTCATCTCCCTTACCCAGTCAGTCACTGCACTGCAGCCAGCAGTGTGAGGGGTTCAGGGCACATCCCAAACCCAGACAATGCCCAGAGCTGCCATTAATGCCTCCATGCAAGAACATAGAGAGCAGCTGCATTGTCCATCTCCTGATAATCCAGTCCAGACTCCTCATTTTCACAAGTTACAGTGTAGAAATTGTTTGCTTGTATTGGTGGTTGGACGTAATGATCTTAACAATTCTATGATTCTATTCTACTGTGAAACTCTGGGATTCCCTTGGTTGCCCACCCTGCCTGTGTGCTTTCCTGCTCCTGTGATCTTTTCTGGAGCTTAGGTTATTTCCTGAACTGTGTGGATGTGCCCATGGTGAGTTCAGGTACTGCCTAGAACACAGTAACACCCTGTAGCAATGGTTGTATGGACATGCCTTGGCTAAACGTGACATCTTTGGTTTTTTTAATCATTCCCTGCAGGGAACAAGGATCAAAGATCCTTGTAATGTCCTGTAATACATGACATAACTTCCTTTTAAAGCTCAGTGAAAGCTGTTTGTAACAAAATTTGCCAAGCAGCACCTCTGAAAGAGAAGAAATCAGTATTGTTTGGTTTTCCTAAGTAAGTGGGACTGTGCTGGTAGGTTTGCTGCAAAATCTGGTACTGAGACAGCAAAGAACTGGCTGCTGGTTTTACACACGTTTAAAATATGCCACATAGCTACGCAAAGTACCACTTTTAATGCTTTCTCAAAAAAATCCCACCAATTTGTAGAAGCTTTTGACTCATGAAAATACTTGCACTGTTCCAAACAGGGTGTATGTTGTGTGCATCCTGGTTTCTTCCCGTGATCCCTGCCTGGCCACAGGAGTCATATGCATCCCATGGGATTGCAAACCAAGCATTCTACCATTCAGACCTTGCCAGTCTGCCCCAAGGAGCAACAGATCTGCAAACCATGGGAGTGAGGTCACCCACCTCCATGGGCCTGAAGGTCAAGGGTCTCTCTTTGACATGGCTTGTCAAGACAGACAGAAGGAATTTTTCCTTTCCTCCATTGAGAACTCCAGGAACAGGCACAGTTGGCACAGTATGGACAGCAATTGCTGCTTAGCACAAGTAGGGTAGAGAGATGCTGGGTTTTAGCAGTGCTGTTGTAGTCAACTGGCTTGAAATGTGGAGAATGAAAGCACTATCATGTTCCCTCTGTCCAAGGCTTCATAAAGAAACTCTCTGCCTCAGAGGACATTGCACTTGAGCAATTGCTTTCTAATCTATGTTTTTCATATCATTCCTGTCACTTTGACATTTGGAATAAAACCCCAGGACAGCGTAAACAAACCTTTTAGCTAAAAGAAGATGGCTAAACCGGTTTGATACGATCAAAAATGGGTCTTACGGTGATGCTCTTTATCTTTTCCCTTCCTCTGCCTTGTAGCCCTTTATCTCTTCCCTACTTAGAGCACAGAACTTCTTAGTTCCTGCTATCTAAATTGCAGGTCTTTCAGCAGTTTGTTAAACGTGAGGAAACATGGATCTTTTGTGTGGTGCAGTAAAGCTCTCGTTTTGTTAGTTACTAAGTCAGCACTCACAATGCCCTGTGATTTAGGGTTTTCTCATAGTGTTGCAATGTTTAAAGGCACAGCAACCACAGCACCTGTGTAAGAATGAAAAACATGACTACAGAGAGCCAGCTGGGCAGAGGGAGGCTTGAGAATGTGAAGAATGTTTGTACACAAACTCAGAGAAGACGTTTTTAACCTTATCACTCATTTTGAAATGTTTGTCATAGATATGTGGTCCCTGACAACAAACAGAAAGGTGATGTTTTGGAGAAATGCATCAGATCAAGAGTAAAGCATTGACAAGTTAGTGATGAAAGCTTGTGTTCTTTTCAGAAATGAGAGATGCCTTAGACATCATTTGCCATATTCTACTAATTGAAAGTATTTCAGAAATTGAATGCTTTCTGAAAATCAAAGTGGAAAATAATACTGTTGTCTCCTGTCTTAAGAGTTCAGACAGAAATATTTCCTTTGAGGGAGGAAGGGTGGAGACGGACCTTTAACTCAAGGTTAGAGAGGGCCAGCAGAAATGGAATTTAATGTAGGATATCAGGGGTTAGATAGCAGCACTCCAGGCAGAAATGATTTGCAGATTAATTGTTGACAAAATCTTAAGGTTTTGTTAATTTGTATTCCTCGTCTTGTCAGTGGGCACAAAATAAATGATTATAGGTAACACGGGAAAACTCCCAGCTCTGAGACCCCTGAAATCAGAAGGACAGGGACCTGCTGGAGTGAGTCCAGAGGCAGCCATGGAGATGGTCCGAGGGCTGGAGCCCCTCTGCTCTGGGGACAGGATGGGAGAGCGGGGTTTTCCAGCCTGGAGAAGAAAAGGCTCCCAAGAGACCTTAGAGCCCTTTCCAGGGCCTAAAGGGGCTCCAAGAGAGCTGGAGAGGGACTTGGGACAAGTGCCTGGAGTGGCAGGACAGGGGGAATGGATTCAAACTGAAAGAGAGCAGGGGATTAGATATCAAGAAATTCTTCCCTGTGAGGGGGGGGTGCCCAGAGAAGCTGTGGCTGCCCCATCCCTGGAAGTGTCCAAGGCCGGGTTGGATGGGGCTTGGAGCAATCTGGGATAGTGGAAGGTGCCCCTGCCCATGGCAGGGGGTGGAACGAGATGATTTTTGTTGTCCGTTCCAATCCAAACCATTCTTATTTGATGAAAACAGCCTCAGGTACTTCACTAAGAAACAAATTAAACTTTCCATGCCATTTCTATGGGTATAGAGAAAAAAGGGCAAAGAATTCCTTCCCTGGATTGTGTTGGCAGCACGCGGATGGCAATCGCTCTCCCTTTCTGCAGAGGATGATGGAAGTTAATCTGCAGTTCAGAAGTTCTTGGATAGTTTTAAAGTGATTATCTCATTCTGAATGCACACAATGCTCTGAGTACAAAGCACATCTCACCCAGCCTGGCTTAGTGGCTGAGCACATACACTAATGTTCAATCAGTGCCGTGCTCCATTTTTTATTAATCATTTTCCCTGTGTATTTGCAAAGTGGTATCCTTTGCAAAAAATAGAGAAGTCTATAATTCTCCTATTGGGGGTTTAAAATGAAAATGACTGCACGGTGTTTTTAACCAGTAATAGAGAAAAGAAAAAAAGCCGTGTTTTATGCTGAATTCCTTCTATTTCTTTGGGTTTAAGAGTTTAAGGGAAAAAATATCCCATCCAGGAAAGAGCAGGAAAAATCTCTGTTTTAATTCTACCTAAAACAGGAAAAAAAAAAAACATGTCTCCAGTATAACAATCTCATTTAATTTTAGTTTGATTGCGGTAAATGTGATTCCAATTAATTTTACTTAGCAAGTGCAGATGGAGCCAAAATCATATTGATACATCTGAAGATAAAACTCAAATTTTATGTTAGGAGAAATAATAATGAAATTGCCTTGGCATGTTTGATAAAGTCGCAGTGAATAGTCTAGAGTACAAAAATAACTTCAGACTGCTTGGATTTAGATGATCAACAGATACATCTGATGACAGCAAAGAGCATTTAACATTGTTTTTCTTACACACCAGATTATGAAGATGAGCTCTTAATGAATAAATTCTCAGCATTTCCAATTCCTTTTCAAAGCCCAGTGGAATATATTAATTGAAATTTTTAACAGAAGTCAAGTAACTGAATTAGTTAAGCAATTATGTAGGTCCCATCAGTACTTGTGTATATATTTTAGGCTGTTGAATAACTTCACAAATCTGACCCTAGGTCATTTCAAAAATTTGAATTGGGGCCAAGGGTATGTGGAAATATCCAGGTGCTTTTAAAAATCCACTTTGATCCTTTTGTACATGTTTAGTCACTTGAATAAATTCATAGATTTGATCACCAGGTACTTTTGCAGAACTTAGCCCTAGGTTTTTGTAGGTTTTTTTCAATTTGTGTATCAAATTATTTGTCTCAATCCCATTAACAGTCTGTCTGAGTTACAAACCCATTCAACCATACTGGGTTTAAGATTATTGGGCCCATTTCTTGGGATTACCCTCAAAATTTGTTGTGTTTTCCCTTTTCCCCTGTTGTTCATTGGCTCTTTTCTGAACTTTGCTAATGCTTCTTCTCTAATAACGAATTCTTATTTTTCATTTACTTCTTTGAGCCAATACTCCTGTATGTTATTATCTGTTCTTCTGCTCTCTGCTCTTAAGTTTTTTTTTTCCTATATAAACAGCCTGTATTGCTCTGAACCCATTGACCTGGAGATAAAACCCCCACACAAACAATTCTTCTGATTTCCCTTCTGGTTTTCAGGGTGCATTTCTCCCCTCAGTCACAGAAGCTGTAAAGGATTTCCCCCCTCCCTTCTGTGGCTCCTGCCTCTGTGATCCAGAACTTTACAGGCAGCAGCAGGGCTCAACTCTTCTTGTCTGTAAAGGACCTGCCAAATCTCCCTCACTTCAAATGAGAGATGTCCTCAATTTGATTTTTAAATTGCCTTAAAATTAAATCACTCCACTTTTGTGGCAGATGATTGTGTAGTGTGTTTCAATAAGACATCCAGAATAATGTTCCTAATACTCTGAAATTTCATATATTTCAACTGTCACATTTTGAGTCACGTGTCAGGCTTCCCAGATTTGGAGCTCTTGCCAGTAATAAACCATCGTCCTCTCATTTCTCCATCTTCCTCTGTGCTTGCTGTTGTTTGTGAAGAAGAGCTGTGAAAAAAACTATGCTGGCACTGTCTCCTTTTTGCTGCAGCATGGAGAATTCTTGGTATTCCATGCCTTATCCTTCATGGTTTAAGTTGTACTCAGAATTACATGGTAAAATCTGAAGTGAAAACCATGGACTTTTTGTTATCTTCCTTAATATGGGAAAAATAATAAAAGGGAAAAAAAGGAAAAAAGAAAAAACCCACCTTGGAGCCTTGGAGTAGAAGTTTGCTACAATTTTTTTTCCTTTTTATGCAGCACTTACTGTGTGACTGTTGTTATAATCGACAAAATTAATAATATTCTCAGTAGCATCCTAACAATATCATTGGATTTATGAGTGGGTGTCTTACTGTTAGTACGTACTCTGCTCTGGTCATGCCCTAGTGCATCCCCTGAAGATGGAGCTCCACTCTTTTGCCAAGATCCAAAAAAGATTAAGCCAGACCCAGAAAAATTCAAACCTTATGTATTGATCCCCAAAAGTGTTGTCATAACAAGAGTCTTTCAAACTTCAGCTGGCTCCCATCACTCACCAGTACATTAAAAATTCTAGGTGCAGCAATATGCAGCTTTGCACTCAAGAGATGATCTAAAAATAAAGGAAATTGATGACACAGAAGGCACAAGATCAGCAAATTGTTTAAGGTTTCTTGACTTTGTTGTGTAACACAATGATGATTCTCAGCCAAGTCAACCTTTGATGTTACCAGTCTCTTTTTCTCTATTTTTCAAAGTTTAAACCATGAAAAACATCCATAAGACTCCAGTTCAGAGGGCAATATTTAGGCAATGCGTACTTTCTTTTCCTTCCCCTTTATCCTAAGGAGAAGCAAAATTTAGGTAGGGAGAAACAATCCAGTTTCTCTCAGCTTTCTGATAACAAAACCCATGATTGCAAAGAGTTGGGGAGAACCATTTTCTAATGTTGTGACTGTATGAGTGAAAATTTGGCTAATCCAGTGACCTCCAAACATTCCCAGAATGGAAATGGCTGAATCCATTTCAGGTGGGAGCTGCAGTTGTTCAAGAATTCTCCTTTCCCTGGGTCACAGAAGCTCTTCCTTGATCAAGAGACCCAGAGATTTTCAAGACCCAGAGGACTTTTCCTGTTGTTTTGTACAGAAAAATATGGGGATACCAGAGGATTGTCTCAGAACCACTGGAAAACAACAAGGTGCTCATTTTTGTCATCAGACTCACTGCATGAGGACAAAAGACAGCTGTGAGATTCCTGACTTTATTTTTTATTTAATAATAAAATATTATTATTATAATTATTTCAAGATAGTTTGAATAAGGAGAGACTAAGAGTTCTAATTTGGGTAGCAAAGCTGATAACTTTGACTATCTCATGCTACCAGGATAAGCCACTGCAATGCTAATTACAGGATTAAAAAATACACATTATAAACCCGGAGAGATACTGCTCTCCTTTTTTCATATTTTTTTTCCCCCAGGGAAACTAATTAGATTAGGTGTTAACTTCTCCAGAATATTGTTGTTGTGGGCAACTAGACAGTGACCTGCAGAGTTCCTGCTGTTTATCCATGGGCTTAAGTTATTCCAGCCCTTGGACTGCATTAAAAGTCCAAATGCCTGGTAGCTTCCTTAGGTAGTTGTTATATGAATGAGATTAGTGCTCATGCTGGTGATAACAGCTCTCACATAACAACAACAACAACAAAAAAGTATATTATGACTAGATGACATCGTGAAAAGCTTTTTATTAGTTTTAAAAGTAGCTTTTCAATGAAAGTTTAAAAAAAATCAGGTACAAGTGCATAACAACAGCAAATATAGAGACATATGGATCTTGGATGAGTTTTGTTCGTGTCTGAAAGATCATGAAGGATACAAAAGAGAATGGTGACATATGGAGGAAGCAGATTAATTAATTTGAAAACAACCTTTGTACGAGGAACAGTTTCAGCTCAAGTAATTAAATGTAAAATGTTGTATAGTTGTCAAGGTTTGTGTAAGGAGAGAGAGTCAGGACTGTTATCAGGTTCTGAGAGAGCGCTGTAAAACCTTGTGATCTAATAAGGTAAGAAACACTGATGTGCAATGCTTAACAGCCCCTTTTGCTTGCAGAGCTACTCCACGTAACCAAGAGCAAACACATCATCCTGCCTGACGATGCATCCTAACACATGCACTGATTATTTACTGTTCCCTCTGCCCTGCTCGGGGTTCAGCTTTGGAGAAACTTTCATCACTTTCTCTAGCACCAGAATGATTGTCGCTGTTCATCTCTGACAGCACGTTTAAAATCTTGTTTTCCATTGCCAACAGACTCAAACTGTGTTTTCTCTCTTCTCTGCCACATCTGTCACAGCTGGGGATGTGGTGGCCCAGCTAAGTCCTGTCAGACACTTTGCTGGACACTGACAATGTTATAATCACCTCTCTGCGTATTCTGCAGTTTCATGACTTAATCATGGGACTGTAAATAACCCTAGAATGAAAAGCTATTATTTTAGATCTTCTTGACCATTATTTATTTTGAGGAAAATATCCTCAAGCTGTCTAGCGAGGAGATAGTCCAATAAAATATTAAGAACAATTTTGTCAATGTAAACTCTGAAATATTGAAAGGGTTATGGTGTCGGGTTATTTTTTCCTTTATAAATCTCAGATGCCAAGTAACCCTGGACTGGAGCAAAGAAGAATTGTTGTCTGAGCAGAATGGTAGCTGGGGCACAGCTCTCACTGCATTAATAGTGCTTTAACTGTACTCCTCTCCAGCAAAGTGAGATTTGAATTTTTTTTCTACTATTTCAGGGAAAAAACAACACCTCATTAAACAAATATTGATGGGTCGTCCTTGAACACATCTTGGAAAGAATTTAGTCTGCCTGTGAGGGAAGGTAGAGAGAGCAATTTGTAGCACCTACCGTGCTCAGCAAAGTAATATCTAAGACAGAAGGCTTACAAACATCCTGGGTTTTGTTTGGCATGTATTTGGGACTTCTTGAAACTAGTTAACCAATCCAAATCAAAAAAGAAAAATTCCAAAGTCTCACTATCTGAATACATAAATTTTATTTCCTCTGAATTCCCTGCCAAAGTCACTTCAGTCATCAAACTGACACAGAAATGATATGCATGCATTCTTACAAGCAATTGCTTTTTCCTTTCAAATATTCCTGAAGAAAAAAAGTAAACTTTAATTATGAAGAGATAACCAGAGGTGTTACCCTCAGAATTTAATTATTATTTGATTAAATTTCAAAAAACCACAACTAAGCTATGACAGGGGCAGAAAGTATAGTAAAATGGTAATTATGAAATAGGAGATATGAATTAAGATAAGTTAGAAAACATTTTTTGCAAGTGTATGCTTGTGGGAAGGGGAATAAAATAAGTGAATATTCTCTCAGTGTTATGAAATATCAACATTTGGAGTTAGAAGGTCGGTCAATTGATGCCATCTGGTGAAAGGACATGGAAACCACGCCACCCTTCACCTTCTAAAATAACTTTCTGTGAGAGGAGTGGAGTGCTGCTGTTGTAAGGTGAGCTGTGTTTTGAACCGCACAAAATTTGAGAAAAAAAATCAAATAAATAGGGGTGGCATTCATCAGTGATAAAAGATGGAGACCCAACTTAGCAGCAAAGAAGCAGCAGATGCATAAATCCACGAGGCTTCTACGATTCCCTCTCAGGGCCCTGCAGCAGCAGCCACCACTCTCATACTTTGAGCAGCTGGAATCTTGGGCTGCTGGTTTCCCGAAGACAGCAAAATTAAACATACTTTCAAGTCTTCATATTCATGATGGATGGTCCTATACACTTCTTTAAATGTCAAGCTGTTGCTCAGCACAGAGAGCTGCCTGCGTGCAGCGTGAAGGATGGAGAGCTGAGAAGTGGAAATGGGGGAGCTGAGGGTTTGTATTTTGAGGGCAGACCCCCAGGGAGGAGGAAAAGCGGAGGATGAGCTGAGCTGAGTGAATTGCTGAGCTCTGGGTGCAGGATGGAGCAGCAGGGATTGCAGTCCTTATCTCCTCCCTCTCCCTGGCACAAGAACCCAAATCTGCCTCTTGGCCCATCTGCCCATCCCTCCTGACTTTTGCAAATTCTCACCCTGGGTTCTTCAGAAATCCCAGAAACTCAATATTTAACTTCCAAGACCTGATTTAAAGGCAATGACCCGGGAATGTGTGCTGGGAGCTCAGTCTTGCAAATCTTTACCCCAGCGATAATCCACACACACAGAACATTCTCTCTGAAGTTGGGATTAATTACACACAAAGTCCTGCTTCCCCAGGTATAATTCATAGGAAAACAAACTTCTTTTGTTAGATTTTACTTCCTAAAGAGGAGTAGCCCCTCACCTAAGCACTTCTCCTTGTTTCTCAGTTTTTTAGGGCTTTGACTTCTTTTTCACTTTGGAATCTCCCTTCTGCTGCAGTGTTAATTTTATTCCCAGATCATGAAGACACATCTAAGGGAAGCATCTAATCCTGAAGCCAATTCATAAATCCGTCTAAACAACAATTTTATTAGAACTGAGGGGAGGACAAATACCTTGTGTGTATGTGTCTGCTGAGATACCTTTGTACTGCCCTTTAATTAAGGATTTAACAGCTTACAATTATCCAGCTGAATTTTCCTTGGATTAACTAGCTGGTTTACTACCCCTAGGAAAATACCAGCTTTTTCCTCCTAGCACTCCCCCCGGGAAGTTTCCTTGAGTGCAAAGACAAACCTGCCATGGAGGCTCCACCTTTATTTTTTCAGAAGGATGCACAAGTGCTGCAGTCTTCTGGTTCAATTTTAATTCCAATCACAAATGAGTTCTACTGATACTTTGTGTTTCAGTGGAAGTGTGAAGCTTTTTTGCTAATGACCTTTTTTTTTTTTTTTTTTTTTGGTAGGCACTGTGCCTAATTTTTAAAGGAATAGGCTTTTATGGGCTGAAAGGTAGGAGGGAATAATGGAAAAGGTGCATTTATTCTATTTTGTCTTATTTCAGTTTCGCATTAAAAATGTATAAGGGCCACATTCTAATATCAAATTTTCTGGTCATATCAGAGACGAGCTCAAACACCTATTTACAGGTAGTTTCTGTAACAGTGGAAATTATTGTAAATACAACTGCTCTGTGTACAGGAATATAAAAATAAAACTCTTGCCTTGCTTTTCTCACTCTTTTCCTTTGAGATTTGCCTGGAAGGTTACAGAATATATCCTATAAATCGCTAAAATTGAACCCGGCATCCTTTGAGAGGTATTTTAACGAAGTAATCGTTTTGAGTTTCAAATCCAGTTGCTAGAATTTTAAGAAATTACTTATTTCCCTTACTTCTGTCATGCCACAGAAGCTTCCCTAACCCAGTTACTTATGTCAGGAATGTATCTGCAGAGACCTCTGTGCACACTCACAAACGGGAAAGTAAAAACCCTAATACTTGACACCACACGACAACACAAAGAAGTTTCTTCTGTGGCAAAGTGCTCGTGGTCTCCCTTCGTCTGTTGCTAGGAAACCTTTTTGAGAATTAATCAGGGAAACATCACAAATGCTGCTAAATCATGCACCACACCACAGATTGAGCCGCTCCAAAGAGATGAGAAAACTTGCTTTTCCTGTTAACCCGGCACAGGCTGGTGTGCAGCAGCATTTCCTCCAGTGAGTGCACTGCTGTACAAGTGCAAAATATTGACTCTGTGTCTCCAGCGAAGCTGACAGCCGTGTCTCGCCAGGAACCACTCGTACAACAAGGACAAACACAGGCACGCTACACACTGAGGATGGAAGGAGATGCTCAGCCAGCTTCAGGGCATGCTGCAAGTTCAAGGTTGGACTGTGGATTTAATTTCTTTTAAAGACACTTGTGGAGATTGTAACAGAGGATGGGGTCTGTCCAGCCTGGAGTGGGGATGAGAGGTGCTAAAGGTGACCAAAGCAGAGGTTGAGCTGTCACGGCAAGGAGTGGTGCTGCAAACTGGAGAGAAGCACTGCAAGCACCAGGAGGTTGCACCACTTCACCTGTATTGGCACAGATCTGGTTATTCCAGTGAAAATGTGGCTTTTAAGAGCATTCCAGTCCCTGCGTGGAAGGGCAAATAAGTGATTCCTGTATCAGACACTTTCCAATCAGTCTGGCATGTTCCTGTAAAGGAATCGCGCAGGAAAAGCGTTCTGGTTAAAACACACACAGACTTCAACCAAATGCTTAAAACACTGCCAAGCCCATATTTAGATCAGAGATGAGATTTGGGCTGGCATCGGAAGGAGGGAAAAGCTGGCTCTTTGTGCACAAACTGGGACCCGAGGGCTCAGGGAAGGATGCCGGGGAGCAGGAGGCTGCGAAATGCTGGAATGGAGGGTCAGAAACTCTGTTCTGCAATTCACAACATATGCTCCATAGCTGCTCAGCCTCAAATTGCAGAGATTAGATCTCAGATCCTGCCATCAAAAGCCAAAGTCTTACAGAAATAGCTTTTCTCGTGTGAATTCAACCCTTCCTTACGTGAGGAATATATCCATTGTGGGTTTGGATTTAAAAGTGGGTGTGTGTTCTGATGCAAGAGATTAACTCTTTGGCCCTACCTTCCAGTTTCAGGAATAATTAGCCGGGATTTTATTTTATTCAGATAAATTTAAATTTAAATTTTATGCAGGCTGTGACTATTACAGGGACTGAAATTTGTCCCAAAATCTTTTGGGAGAAGACCTTGGAGAAAAGCCTGTGCATAGGCTTGGTGGCAAGAAGAGCGGGCTATTTTGCTTTTAAAGCTTTGTGCTGCATTCTGGGGCATTTCTTATGCCAAGTGCAAAATAAAGAGCAATTTTTAGACACAGACAGGAAATTTCAGACCAGTGGTAACAGAACTGAAAAAATCTCAACTTCTCCTTTAGTCCATGCAGTCACCAGCTTGATGTTGGCACGTGGGACTGTGGCTCTGCTCTGCTGTTGGTCTTGGTCAAGTTGCCATCAGACAGATGTCTCTCCTGCAAAGCCACCACAGTACCTGGCAGCCTGGCTGGGGATTGTTTGCTGCTATTCATTAAGCTGGTTTTGTTTTGCTGGTTGGAGATGCTGTTAAATACAAAGGGGAGGAATTAATCTTAGTGAAGGAGCAAAAAAATGAATCAGTGTGGAAAGAGGATTACTTGCACTTCTCAGTAGGTGGCCTGTCCTCTTCAGGGCAGGGACACGTTGGCAGAATGAGCAAGCAGAGCCTGCTGCAGCAGTTCATACTCTCGATGTGCAGAAAGAATTGTTTTCTGGGGCTTGCAGCCTGATCTCTGAAGTCACTAAGTACATTTTCAACCAAACAGAAAAAAAAGCTATCCCAGCACAATCTTCCTCACAGCCCCCAAGTGCAGCACACCATATGTTAGCAGGTGCCTTCTGTCTGATCATTCTTTTGGGGGTGTTTGGTGAATGGAATGGAAGGGAATGGAATGGACAAGAATAGAAAGAATGTAGTATTTCCATTTGGAAGAGACCTCCAGCAATAATCTAGTTCACCTTCCTAACATTTGTCCTGGCTTCATGACACTCTGCAGGAGCCTCTCCGCATGGATGAATTCACCAGAGAACAAGAAAACGAAGTTCCCTTTCCCCCTCATATCCTCCAGGAAGCTTTCATCTGTGGGCAGAGCAGGGGGCCCCCGGATCCTTTAGTTTGCTTTATCCAGCAGGTCAGTGGGAAGATGAGGAGGTAGGAGAAGTAGGTAGTTCTTTGGAGGATATTTGGAGCTACTGCCAGCCCTCTCCTCATCTGTGCCCGCCGTGTGGCAGCTTGGGGAGGCCGCAGCAGACACCCAGCTCTTGCTCGCACACCTCACACTCCACGGCTTTGATCACGACTTCCTCGCACCTCGCCCAGAGCTGTTAAAATCCACACCCTCAGGATCTCCTCGTCTTCCCACGTACAGCACCGGCAGCAGTGCCCTGATGTTAGTGGGAGCAGGACCAGATGTCTGTGCTCCAGATTTGCAGAGCAGCGTGTCTGGGTGTATAAGCATCGTTCCCAATGAATCCTTTCAGGTAAACACGTGGAGCTGCAGTGACAGCAGCTCAGCCTTACAGCTCATCGCAGGGAAGGTCAGGGAGCCTCAAAGATCATGAGAAATCACATTTGAAAATAAAAGAAAAATCCCCCAGTAAAGTATCTGCAGTTACACTGAGAGAATGGAAATATATGAGCATCATAAATCCCTGCACATCAAGAGAGAAGTTATCTGGCTGCCCAGGGTCAGGGTGAGCAGTTGTTACAGGCACAGCCAAGAAGCGTTTGACAGTATCAGACATCGATATTGGCTGCTGTTGATAGACAGATCATGTGCTGGACTAATCTGATCTGCCGAGGTGAATCCCATATTCCTAATACACCTGAAGTGTATATTGGCTTTTCATGTAAAAACCCTCAAAACTAAAGCTCTCTTCCTTGGGCTTCAGGGTGAAATCTCTTCATTTCCATTGGTTAGACCCTGAATCACTATTGAAAACAGGTTGCTAAAACTGGAAGAATGACTCTGACCATATGCAGATGAAGAAATCATCTTTCTTCCACCAGGAAATCCAATCACTCTGCTCCACCAGCACCCCATCCCTCACCAGCACAGGCTCCATTTCCTGTGATGGGTTTTGCTGTGTGCCTTTGAGGAGGATTACCTTCTAGTATTTGGTTGAATTTCTGAGTGTTTCTTTTTCTCTTTCATGCTGGTCCAGGCAAACAGATGTCTCGAACACCTTGGAGTGCCCATTCTCACTCCCCATCCTCCTTCTTTCCAAGCTGTAATTGTTGCAGCATCTGAAGAGATAAAAAGGCATTAAAGGTAATGACCCTTGCTCTGATTTCACATACGGCTGGGCCTTACCCAACAAAATCCTAATCCCTGTTTTACAGATAATTATGTATCAAAAGTGATAAATGTTCTGTGACAATACATTGCCCAAAAACCACTAAAAGACTGCTGTAGCTGGGAGTAGCCAGACGTGTGTTCTGAATGTGGTGCTGTGACACACACCTAAGGCAATGTCTGCAGAACTATTTCTCCTTTTGGGAAGTGGATAATAATTTTGTGTAGGACTCAACTGAAATTTTGAGGCAATTCTGTGTGTATTCAGCACTATTGCATTTCCATAGTTAAATTTTTGTAATGACACATTACCCTTGGATATCTATTAAAAATAATTTGTAATTGGTTTGATGAGAGATGCCCACAAAGGTGGTGCAATGCTGCTTCAAAATTATTGATTAAATCAGTAAAAAGACATTAAAAGTAAGCATGAATAGAGGGCTTATTAAATAATATTTCCACATCTCCTTCAGCACCAGCTCCTGAAGTAACTTTTAAGCAATGTAAAATGCATTAACACAATACTAATTTAAAAAAAGAGAAGAGAGAACACTTTCAATTCAGAATGAAAGCTGATCAAAATTAACAGGCTCTGGGGGTCAGGAACCAAAGGATTCTAAATGTGAAAGAAGAGAAAAAACAAGAAAAATAATGGCAGTTATTTCATTATTTTAGTTTTTAAAGCCCTTTAACAAAGCAGAGTTCAATCTGAGAAATTATTATTGTTCCAGAAAAATAATTGACAACTATAACTTCAGCATATTTAAAACAGTTTGAAACCAATTAGCTTCTCACCTAGACTTGAAGGAAGGCCAGTGCTACTTCTGTAACATAATGTAATCAAAATCCCATTGAAGTATTACAGGAACTATCCTGATACAAGTTGGTTTTTATTCACATCTAGGAACAAAATTAATTGGACAACTGTAGAGAAAGAGTCACCATTCACCAGGTTCATCAGTGGAAAAATCCTTTGTACAGCAGTTCAAACTCAGCCACACAAAGCAACTTTTTAGAAGATTTAACTTTTTATTCAGTAATTCACTGACATGGGAAGAGAGTGGCAAGTATCCAGAGAAACCTTAAGAGCTGCATTAAAACACATTAAAATTGCTAAGATTTTATATGCAATCCTATATGTGGGCATGTGGCTGTTTGGCTCTGGGAAAAGTTTTGCTCTCAAATTCTGTGATTGTGAGTGCAGACAATGATGTCACCTCCACAACAGACACACACTTGTGCATTTATGCTTTGGTCTTCAGAAGATCTGTGCTTCTAAAAATCATTTCAGCTCTTATTCTTGGGGTTTGGCCAGTTGATCTCCCCCATGCTTGGGCTTGCAAGATCCAGGGTGAGTATTGGCCCACTGCGTTCCATTCTGACAGGAGCAGGAGTGATGTTTTGCAGTCTAGGAGAAGGCTGAGACCACGGACATGGCAGACCATGGTCTACCCAAGATTCCCACTCAGAAATCATCTGGCATTCTGCTACCCCATTACAGCCCCTGTGGCCACCTAACACGGAGCCTGGTCTCAACCCATGCACCCGATTCAGGATTTTTTTGGTGGGTTAAATTTATATGAGGAGATGCCATGCTCATCATTATCATTGGATGCTAAAATTTCCAGTCTTTGTCTTCCTTCAATGACTTCCTTCAAAAATCCATGTTGTGTGCCCTGGTGACTGAGAGAAGTGGAGACACCAAGTCCAATGCTGGTGAAGATTTGGCATTAACAGCGACCATCTGTGCCTGGTAGGACCCAGAGTCTGTCACCACTTGAGGGATTCCCCTGGCAGGACCTGGAGTCCATCACCACTGGAGGGCTTCCTCTGGCAGGACCCAGAGCCCATCACCACTTGAGAGATTCCTCTGGCAGGACCTGGAGTCCATCACCACTTGAGAGATTCCTCTGGCAGGACCTGGAGTCCATCACCACTTGAGGGATTCCTCTGGCCCTCTCCACCCAGTGTCAAATCCTTGAGTCCAGCTCAGGTCCATCTCAAGATTCTCCCAGGCCCTGCACAGGCTGCAGTATTTAGCACTGATTTCTTTTCTGAAACATTCACAACTCTTTTCCGTGCAGTACAAGCTTGGCGTGTTCCGCCTGCGCCTCCGCTGAGCTCAGACCACCTTTCCCTGCACAATGACAGATGTCTTGAGACCGTCAATGGCAACGGGGCTGGGAGGGAACACCTGCTTCCCACAGGCCAGGCCCCACTCCTACAGGCATTTCGTCTCTTCCCCACAGCCACAAAAATCAGAAAGTTACTCTTATGAAAAATTTACTTTTTTTGCCGAGTGAGTCCATCGAAGAGCAGCTCTTTGCATAGAGCTCATGTTGTAGCTCCTGACACACTACGAAGAGCACTATATTTTACCCAAAAATACGTGTAACATGCTGGATTTGGGAGTGCTGGTGCAGCCAGGCAGGTGTTTTCTGTCCACACCACAGCAGCTCTTATCTGTTCTCCATGATTTTATGCCAGTGGATATGAGGACATGAGGTGCCCCCGCTGTGCTGTGAAACGTTGCTGCTTGCTAGAGCTGGAGACTTGTACCTCTACAGGCATTTGGGCAGGCAGGGAGGTGAGGCAGAGCTAAATCTGGTCCAAAAACAATCCAGAAGAAAATAATATATAGAAAAAGAGCATCTGCAATGCTTCCTAGGTGGTGGGGATGCACACAAGGGTTGCATGGGGCAATTCCAGCCTGGGGCTGGTGTGTCCTCTGCCCTGGGAGAGAAAGGGCTGAGAAAGATTTTACCAGCAGGAATAAGGATGGACCTCACTATCCCAGGGAAGAGCTGCCTCTGCTACAGTCCATATTTAATTTAAATGCTGTTAGTAATATGTATATTACATTTGTATACTATGTCATAGCTTGGTGCTATGAATAAATATGAAGACATAAACAAGGTCATTTATGGGAAGCCAACAGCAATATTACTGCTGGGGAAAGGCACACACAGAAATAGAAACCAGAACTTTAAAGTGGTTAGAGGATGTTGCTAATGAAGAAATAAAACATCTTTTCTTTTCCAGTATTGTCAGTGATGCTTTAATTTCTGATATCTTAAATATATCTTCCCTTGAATAATATTTTCACTTCCTGAAAACAATTTGTTATCCAGAAAACATGAAACACCAGCAAATGCAGGCAGTGCTGACTTTGATGCATTATCTACAGAGTTACAAGAAGCATGGATACTCAAGATGTCAGTAAACAAAAAGATGAACCTTCAAAAGAGTAAAGATATTAAAACAAAAAACAGAAAAAAAAAAAAAAGTGTCGTTGGATAGATAAAAATAAAAACGCAGAGAAAACCAACCCGAATGAGACACAGAGCTTCCTGCTAGGAGTTGTGTGCCAGTTTGACAATTAATTGATTCAGACTGATTGGTGACTTGGCAGGTACCATCCACACAGTTTCCTGCAATCTGCCAGTCCAACCATCCAAAGGATGTTACTGGATTCTGCCCCACTCTGTTCTCTCTCCCATCTGCTGTGTTATGCAAGATGAGATACAGCAGTCCTAGAGAATTCAGAAAGCATTGCAGAGCAGAGAAAAAGCATCTTCCCTACACCTTACACTCAACATCACATTGCAGGATCAGGATACACTGAAAATGAAGACACAGTAAGGGAAATTCCTCTGGGTATTTTGAAAACTTAAGGAGCTTTTAGTACATAGAAATTGGAGGGGAACAGCTGCACTTTTTCAATTCAATAATCAGGCAGTAATGCAATAATCAATTATATCAGAATCCCTACAAATTCGTTGTGGCTTCTTAGTGGAAACTGTGATTTAAATTTTTAAAAGTACATTAATATACTGTTCTTCCTAAGGTGAGTAAATATCCTCTGCACAGATTTTTAACGCCCTTAAGACAAAGTGCATGTGCAGGTCTCAAGATCTTCATGGTTCTGAGAGGTCCTGTGCAGCAGAAAGGCAGCAGGGTCCCAAGGAGCAGGTACCAATCTGTTCCAGGATACCTGGAGCATCCCTCAGTGTCTCAGGGCAGTGCGGAGGGAGGCAGGACACGCCAGAGGTGACCTCAGCCCCTGACATGTGGGGTGTCTGATGCTGCAGCCTGTCCTGCCGGGTGATGGAGAGCACTTGGGGGTGCCACTGAGGAACAGAGTCACCTTAGCCAGGAAGAATTTCCTTCAGCTTTTACAATTCAATGTTCAAACATTATTAATATTTACACTGGAAGATTTCCTAACAGTCTAGAAAAAAAGATGGCCACCATCAGCTACAGGCTGATATTCCAGTTGTACAGATAATGGAGTTGAGGAAGGAAGAAATGCATTTGGCATTTGGTTTTGGCTAAAGTTTCATTCAGCATAGAACAAAGATCAGTTTAGAGAAAAATTCAGCCTACAGATCTTTATTATTTCTTGCCTGCCCTTGTTGGTATTTGTCTGGAAAGAATTTTCCATGGAAAATGTATCTAAATCTTGTTTCTCAAAGAGTGAAACACTGATGCCTAAAATTATTTGTGAAACAGCTGAAAACACAAAATGGGGGAGATTTTATTGGTACAAGGCAGCACTTGCATCGCTGGTGGAAGACAGCACAGAGATCTTGGATCACTTCCACCGAAGGGAGAAGACATGGCTCCTTTTAAAATCCTCCTCTTGTCTACTCATTCCTTGTTTTCAGGACATTTTTTAGCACCTTCAAGAATTTCACTGAAGCAGAAAGGATGCACTGAGGTGCCAGTCTCACAGCCCTGGGCCGAAGCAGCCTCTCAGCCCCACAAGAGGTGCAACCGTGGAGGCACAAATTAATTTAGCAGAACACGCTTAAGATCTCGGCAACTCTTGTCATAATTACTCAAGCAATTAGCCTGCTAATGAGCAGCTGAGATGGCTGCTGTGTCTGCATGAACAAGGATCAGAATGCCCCATCCCTGGAAGTGCTGAAGGTGAGGCTGGACGGGGCTTGGAGCAGCCTGGCCTAGTGGAAAGTGTCCCTGCCCCTGGCGGGGGTTGGAATGAGATGTTCTTTAAGGTACCTTCCAACCCAAACCATTCCGTGATTCTATGATCAATGGCAAACTTTAGAGAGCCACTTCTTCCTACAAAGATTTTTAGCTTGCAATTCTGTCCTTCTGCCTCCTCCTGTACCGTTTCACACGTGTGTGATCCTCGTTAGCTATTCAGTTCTGGATTGTTTGCTGATTTTGCTAAATGCATAATGAGGCATAATAAGCTGCAGCAATCTTCCTGCTGAAAAAGATGGGTTATGGAGATAAAACTTGCTGCTCTACATTGCACATGCTAATGGACAAACCCAGCATTTGAATGCCTCCCTGCTTTATGTTATTTGTAATTTTTGTACAGGATTTCCAATGTCCCTACAGATAAGAGACAAACATTTCAGCCTCTTCAGCCATGTAGGCCCAAAGACTGATTTAATACTTTAGTAGGTAACTGGGCAACTTTTGAGCTCATCTGTTTGTCCAAAGATCTTCTGTGCCAATAACAAAGATGAAAGGCAAGTATTTCTTCAGTAACAAAACTTTTACACATGTGGGATAAGTTTAAAGCTTTAGTCTAATTGAAACTTTTCTATTTCCACCCAGGTCTGGTCATGAAGCTGTCTGGTGATGTTAATATGTTCTCAGTCAAATGTTTTATTTCCTGATGAAATTTAACACAAGACTTAAATGCCATTGAATAATTATTTTAATGTTTTTTTACTTATTATCTCAGTGGTGTTCATTCATTCTATCTGGAATTAGATGGAATCGCCAGTTTGCTTCATTGAGGAAGATTTTCTCACAGAGATCAAATCCATCATCTTTCTACTTCTTGAGCAGCTGAAAATCTACCAAGGGAGAGAAATCATCATGCCAGAAATTAAACCAAGCAACACATCACATAAAAGAATCCAATGCCAATTCCAAAAAGCCAAGAGAATTGGTCCTGGAGAAGTAATTCACCCTATTCAGACAGGTGCTTCTTAATTTGCCTAACAAGATCAGAGATTGATTCAATAGGACATAAGGAAAATTTAACTACATTTCCATTATTTTTCACTTTTTGCAGCATTAGATAATTAATTTTAAAATGTTCTTTCCTAATGAGTATCTGGTGCTTTACCACCCGTGTTCAGTGTACTGGAATCGGTACCTTTGGCTTGTGCAGCTCCAAGAGCTGTCACAAGAATTGCAGCACACAGTAGAGGTACATTTCTGCTGGAAAAATCTGTCATTGTTAACAAAAATTACCTGAAGAATAGTTGTTCCCTCACAATTTTATGTAGCTGTTGCCTCACAATTTTATCTTGCTACCACCAGAAATTTGCCTTAAAATGGCCTGGATTTTAGGCTCTGCCTAAGGAACCCAAGGAAAAAAATGACCTGCACTCATATCCAATAAAAATCCCAGTTCTTCAAAGATGTTTTTATCCCTAGCCTGTCACTCAATAGGAAACAAATACAATTGTTATGAATACATGAAATTGAACCTTACTAAAAATTTCAAAGGATGGCTGAAAATGAGATGCCAGCCAAAACTTCAGTTTAGTGACAAATCTTCAGTGGTGCACAGCTGAGTTTTGAAACTCTTCCCTTTCAAGAGACACAGCAAGTGCCATATAGTTAAATAAGACATCCTAAAGTTAAGAAAAAACGGAAAAAAAAATTTAAAACCTCCCAAACTCCATGCTTTTATATCATAAAATATACATAACATATATAACAGATCAAAATCCCTTACACACCTCTCTTCTTTTTCACTGTAGAATGAAGCAAGCATGGACTTGAGCACAGCTTTCCTGCTCCTTGATGCCCAGACTCTCTGCTACAGCTTGTTTTATATCCCACCTTGCTGATTCTGCCCGACTCCTGACCTCCTGCATCCTGGCACCCCACAGCTGTGCAAGTGCTGCCTCTCTGCTGCTTTCTGAGGTGAAAAATGCACATTCTTTCTGCTCACCCAGAGCAGGGAGTCACAGTGCTTTTTCTAGGCTTTGCCAATGAAGTTGGGACTTTTGCAGAGTTAAACTTTTTGAACTTTCTATTTAAACCCTTGGGAATATACTGCAGACTGGGGAGCCTGGAGGGAATGGGAATGCCTTTTTTCCAACCTGATTCAGCCTGGCATTTAATCTCCAGAGAGAACTGAGGCTTCCAACACAGTTATGTGTTTAACATTTCCTAATAGCTAGTTGCTAGTAATGGCCCCACAATGTGAAAGTCTTCCAGATTACTCTTACAGCCTTTAGCTGTCTAAACTCTTAGTTTCTTAGTTTTGATTCTAAGTTTTAAATTCTGTTCCCAGGGTAAATTATTATATTTTTTTCTTTTTTAACTTAGGTGTTACAGTATCTAATTTCGACCTGAATTCTTTTTGGAAACAGAGCCTGGTCTGCTCTAACAAGAAGTCAACTCTCAAACGGAAATAATGCTTTTTCAGAAGGGTTAACTTACTGCCTAGTCCAGGCCAATCTTATTGACTGATTGATTACTCTTCCTACTTCTAAATGTATACAAAACCAGCATTTTTGATTATTTCTGGGTAAAATCAGCAGTCCAGTTCAGCTAACTTCCACTGATGCTGCTTGTGTTCTTAGAAAAAAAATATCTACGTAAAAGCTGTTCGGATTTCAGGCTATCAGGCTTCTTGTAAACATACTATTCCCAGTTTGCACTTCTGGAATTCTGAGCCTAATATCTGCATAAAAAAAAAATCAGCTCCTTCCCCACAATCTCCACAGAGATAGTTAAAAAGATGTTATGTGGTGTGAGAAAGATACTCTTCCCGTCTCAAAGGATCAGATATTACTGACAGTAATATACCCTTAATTCCTTAACGATCACTTCATTTTTAGGAGCTTAAACAGTGATTTATGGCTTCAAATTACTGAGCAGAAAACATATCAAGCAATCAAAGGTGGAGTTGTTAATAAAGCATCTGATCCAGTAGCTTTAATGCAACAGCTTTCCAGCAATTGCTGCAGCCATTTCAGCCCTGAACATGTGGCAGTGGGACTTTACCTTCTCCCTTTCTCCTTCTGCACCAGGACTGGCTGCAGAAGTCAGACTCGATGATCTTAGAGGTCTTTTCCAACCTGAAAAATTTTATGATTCTTTAATCTCAGTTGAGCTGTAACATCCTTCGTGCCCATCCTGACCTCATTTTGCCAGCAGTGCTCTGGAAAAGTGAGCTTCATCCAGAATGAAAATACAACTCCATTCTCTGTTTGCTTTCAGGGAAGGTGGTATCACACCCCTTCTTTTCATACCTTATGGAGAGCACATGCCTGAGGTGAAAGTAACATTCTGAATTCCCAACTTTGCCTGGTGAGACCTGGAGCTGCCGTTTGTGCAGCACAAACCAGCCACAAGCACACAGACTGTGCAGGCTGAAGGCACCTCTCACTTTCTCAAGCTGCCTCACTCAGCAGTAAGCATTCAAAATGTATCGTGAGAAGGATAAAAAATGTGAAAGAAGCTTTTGTAGGCTTGTGGTTGGGGTGGTAAGGAGCAATGGACCTTGGAGTGCAGTCTTAGTGTCAAAGACCAGCTCTTTATGCTGGGGAGTTTCGTGTGAACTCTGTAATCATCCCCCTGAAGCAGAGATTCATGTTCAAGACTAAAACAGGACACAGAGCTGTACCAGCCAAGTGGAGGCCAGGCTATCTGCTGCCGTGCAGGTGATTGAAATGATGGAACAGCACCAGGACTGGGATGTGCTCTCTGCATTCCGGGGAAGAGCCGTGACCGCCTCTCTCGGTAGGAAGGTGTGTCATTCTAGCCTCAGTCCGTGGTTTTAACAAAAATAATAATAATAATAATGTGAGCTTTTGCTGCACTCCTCAAGGATTCCAGCTGAGCTACCTGCAGAGGAGTGTGTGACATTAATGACACCAAAGGCGGGGCTCTGGCTGAAGGCAGCTCTGAGTGGCTCTGCTCAGGATGTGCCGTGTCTCCCTCTTGGCAGCTTCAGACTAAGCACATCAATTTTAGGCTGCTCTGTTGTGCAGGTTGTTTCCAACCCTAACAAAACACAGCTTTAGAGAGGAGCATATTGTAGCACCCATTAGATGCCTGTGGGCATGAGGTGGGGAGCTGACAGAAGAGCTTATTGCTGCTGGAAAGGGGAGACCCTGATCCTCCCATCCTCTGCTCCTGGTTACATCCTCCATCTGTGTATTTTATAACAGCTTTGCTGCCCGGCAGACACCTCCACGAGGTAATTCTACAGTTCTAATCCAATTACACACGGTGGTAGAAAAAGCACCCAGCAAAAAGATTTGTTCCTGAGAGGTGATGCAGAGCAAGCTCACAGAGAAGCCCAGAGGGAGCAGAGCCGGCAGGAGGGATGAGGGATCACAGCGCTGGGAAAGGCAGAGACCAGACCACCCACCTGGGAGCAGCAAAGCATCACAGCCATTAGCTTGTGCACAGCCACAGCCCTTGGTTACTTTTTAAAATAACTCAGGATCCCATAAGCAGCGATTGAAAGCACTGAGCTAAAACTCTGCCAAGCAGGAGGGTGAAAAACCCGAGATCCCGGCACCAGACTGGCAGTGAGGAGCTCACAGCTGCATAGAGGCAGCCACAGAAAGGGAGGGGAGTGAAAAAAGCCACTGCTGGGAGTCAAAGAGCCACTGCAGCTCCTTTTGTTAGAGATCTGATTGGGTTTCACTGAAATGCTTTGGAAGGGATCAGCTCAGGTTTGGGCAGACTGGACTCGCCTGTCTGTGTGAAAGCAGCACTTCAGAGCTTACAGAAATGTGAGTATTAGCAAGGATTTTGTTAAGAAAGTAAATTACAAAATCATTATCTTCTTTGGAAATCCAAGAGACTACTTTTAAAAGGCCTTTTTTTTTTTTTTTCCCTTACCTTTCAAAGTTTATTGAGCTTCATCAGTTGTTGTCCTGAAGCTGCCTGGTTTATCCCATATTGCAATATTATACACTACCTTGTAAACTAAAACTTCTCTTTCTGGGAAAGCAAAGCTTGAGCAAAAATTAGAAGACCTATCCTCGACAGTTTTTATCTAGGGATGATCTTATCCCATAGGAGTCTCTGAAGATATGCCATTGGCTCAGTTTTGACTTGTTTCTTTTTTTAACAGTTAGCAACCCAGTGTATGATTTCTCACATATCACTCTCTGACTCCTATTAAACATTTTCTAAAGTCTGTTGTAGTGAACAGGAAGATGAACACAAGCAGTTTCTGGATCAGGCCTTAGAATGAAACAGTTGTGACTTTCCAAAATATTCCCAGGAGCTAAACTTTGGTTCTGCAGTTCATTAATTATCCTACTGCTAAAGAAGCATCCGGACAAATCCAGGTCCTTTCAGGACACTGGGTTAACTAATGAGACTGAAGAATTTGACTTCACAAGTTATAATTCCTTCCTTCAAATACACATCTAAGTATGACCCAAAGGCAGGTTACTGCAAGCAACTTCAGTTTAGTGCAAACAGAAAAGGTAAATTCAGGTGGATTATAAACACTTTGTCATTGCATTTTGTTAAACTGTACTCATTTTCATCCTTAATAATTGTAAATTTCCTATTTCATCTGCATATGAGCTCAGGTCCAGGTTTTTCATGTGGTGTTTACAGAGCGGCCAAATAGGAAATACTGAGTTCTGTAAAATTTGCCATAGAACCTGAATCTCCTAAATGTGAGTCACACCAGTGGAATGGAGTGCAGGTAGAATTACTTTTTTTGGGGTTTTTTTTACTCCAAGGAGAATTCAGGATGCCAGAGAGTCCTTCTCAGAAACTTTGTCTTCTCACTATTCCTTCTTTTCTGGGAGTACTGCTAAAAGGTAGCTTAGAAGGAAACTGTTTGGAACTGAAATTAGGGATAATGCTGGATCCTGAGTGCACCGACCCACGGTCGGCACTGAGGTGTTGTGTTTTATTTGCTGATTGCAGGAATGTTCATAACGCTTCAGTGTGCACCGACAATTGCCAGCAGCAGAGATAACAGAACCTTGTTTGTGAACTCCTGTTAATATAAATCTCACCAGAGTTAGCACCTCCACAGAAACGCTGCTCTTAAAGATACCGTTGGCATATCAGCACACACTGTAATCGCTGAACTTGATAATATTTCTGCAGCATTTTCAGAGGGGAGGAGGGGATAAAAAGACTCTTAATGAACATCTATGAAGCCACACTCATACATCACCTGCATAATATTTTAAATAGCTCCTTTGGAGTTTGATCCTCTACCACTAAAGTCAATGGAATTTTTTCCTGTTCATTTAGGTAGGATCAAATTCAAAGCCTTAATGTCCCACTGTGTCACTTTGGGGAAAATCTCTCCTTATTATAAGAGAGTCTTGTAATTTGGTTTCCAGCTGTAGGAGATTACTTCTTTCCTTTTCCCTTTGTATGCACTTTATGACAGAAATAAAACACTGCACAATCACAGTGCAAAACAGAAGCCCCAAGGGCATCTTACAGACACTTGTGGCTCCTTAGGAAACCTTTAAAATCTCCAAAGCCACTGTGATTGCTTTGTACTGCTTGCTAAAGAACACTTTCCCACAACTGGTAAATAATGTGATATTTTGAAGGGTATTGAAAATGCTTATGGAAGGTCAGCTGCGTACGCTCCCCCGGAGTCAGTTGTTATACTGCAACTGAGATATAGTGGAAATATTACATCTTTAACAGCCAATGCTTCATGGAGGGATGACAAGTGTATGTGCTGTCCCACTGTCTGGCTCAAAAAGCCTTTTTTCATATGTGTTTTCTTTGGTTTACTTGTAATCTTTAGTAGAAGCCCATCTGGAGGGAAAAAAGAAAATGGAAAAAAAATAAAAATTCTGAAAACATTCAGAGCTATACAGAAAAGCTCAGGAAAAAACCCAACCAAACAACTAAAACAAAGCAGACTAAAATCCTGGAGGCTTCTCCTCCCTTTCCTGGGCCAGCAGAGGGCTGAGTGGATGCTCTGTGCAGCCCTGGCAGCACGGGGGCTGCGGGCACCAGGCTTTCCAACCTGGGAGCTGGCAGCGCCGGCGCGGGGAAAAAAAGGAAAAAAAAAGATCATGCATAAAACTGGCATCTGCAGGAACAGATTGGCTAAATCCTATGGATATCACAGAGCCTGCACAGAGCTGCTGCGTCCCGACCACGGTTCCTCCCTCCTCTTAGCACTGGCACCCGGGCTGGCACTGCTGCAGTGTATTTTCCCTCCCCACCACACGGGTCATTATAAAAAAAGGACAAACCCAAAATTGTACAGACAAACTTGGCAGTCTCCACTGCTCACTTTCCCTCAGAACCTCCTTGCTACCTGTGTTCAGTGCCGATAACAGAATGCACTGTGTAGTACTCCCATTTTTCTTCTTACACATGAAGATTTCACATGCAAAACTCATTTTCGGCATATTCCAGCCTTTAAAGAGGGAATGTTTGTTGAACATTGTTCTAACAAGCAGTGTACATAAAGCATATGTATTTGACAGGAAAAATAATCTCTTCTTTCCAATCAGAGACAGTTTGCATATCTTATGTTACATGACATCTCAGAAAAAAAGCATTCTGCTCTTTTACTGCATTCACTTTTGGAGATGGAAGGCAAGGATTGCATACGATATTAGCAAGTCAGGATGGGCCCAAACTGACATATATGCATATGCTGAGGTTTGAAAGGTATATAAAAAGCAAGGCTAGGGATATAGAGAAAGAAAAATAAGAGAGAAAAAAAGGAAAAAAAAAGGAAAAGAAATTATGAGAGGGATTCATTTCTCATTCAGAGAGTTCTGCGGACAATCATTGTTTTGTAGCATGAAAATGCAGAACTAAGGGGTTCAAGCTGCTTCCAGTAAGGGCACAATTCAGGTTCACTCTCTAAACTTTGTACAAATTTTAATGGGAGCAATAAAACACAAGCAAATGGAACTGTGAATATTGTGTCCTGATAACACCTGCAATAACTTGGGAGCTTTACCGAAGGGAGGAGAAAAATAAGGAGGATTAACTGATCAGTCAGTGGGCAAGAAATACATTCTAGAAAGGAAATAGGTTATATTGATACTTAGAGGTTATATTGATATTTAGGTCCAACCTCTCTGGTGTTCACACTCAGCTTAACCACGTAAAGTCTTTCCTTTTCTGCTCTTGCCTCTGCTTTTTGTCAAAGCTAAGCTGTGCCGTTCTGCTCTGCAGAGCCAGGTGTCCAGAACCTGAGCAAGGGGGTACCCAGCCCCTGTGCAGAAGTTTGGGCTCCCTGTCACTGGGGGCAGTGACCAGGAGTGGGGACTCCCTGTGACTATGACCTGCAGTCACAGGTGAGTGACTTTAAAACTGCCCTGGATGAGCAGGGAAGTGATGGCCCTGAGAACCTTCATGTAGGGTTACAAGAGTGGGCTGAAGGCAACCTTGGCCTCATGGCTTGTGGCTGTGTCCCTGGGAGGAGGGAAGGCCAGCATTGAATGCAGGTGTGGTGATTCCTACAACAAGAAGCACACGAGTAGCCCAAGGGATGAGTGGTATAGGGGCTGTGCTGTAGGATCACAAGAGCAGCAGATACCGAGCTGAGCTGGAGCTGACTGGGTGGATGCTGAGCTGGTGCCTGTGGGTGTGTGCCACTGCTTGCTGATGTCTGTGGATGCTGGCTCGTGCCTGCTGATGCCTGCCTCTGCCTGCCACCCTGCTCTGTGCTGGACCTCTTTGGACTCTGATGTCTGGTACCCCATGTTTGCATGTATTGCAGCGATAACTGGCTGAGCCTTAGAAGTTCTGGAAGCCTCCAGCAGTATGAGCCTCACGGACTGCAATCCACTTGGGGGAAGTGGAAAAGCCGGCCGGCGCGTAATCCCTGGGCGGGGGTGTGCCCAGGAGAGCCGTGAGTAGCCTACGCATGTAAGTCCAGGATTGGACTGCCTTGGGCGACCATGCCTCTGGGAAGGATGGTGAGCCGTTGTAGCTCTTGCCCAAGCAAGTCTGGGATTGGACTGCTTTATGGGTGACTGTGCCTCTGAGAGGGATGGTGAGCTGCTGTAGCTCTTGCCCATGAGGTCGGTGAGCTGCTGTAGCTCTTCCCATGCGTGATTACTGCAGATGGTGCCGCAATGTTATACTGCAAACTGTGCTGGCCTGGTGTAAGGCAATATCTGGAACTATGTTGCCCCAGTGTACTGTGATACCTTCACTGTAGAAGCTCCAGTTCCTTGCAGAGCTGAGGCTTCCCTTACCACATCAGTGTTGGTTTTGAAACCACACAAACTCAGATGTTGCATTGTCAAACAGCAGGGAGCTACGTGGTCTGGATGAATTCCTTCTGTGTGTTGGATGGACACCACAATGTGGCTGCTGGGATAAATCCAGTTCATCCAGACAATCCAGTTATTGCTCACTGGTAACTAAGTCTCCTCCACTTATGAGGTGCCGCAGTCTGCATACCGACCCTGGCACCGAAAATGTCCAAGGTACAGAGCTCATCTCCTTCACCTAGGTGGATTCACACAGCTTACATTACACAGTTGTATTGTTTTCCCATGAGCTTTCTTCTTAGAGGAGATCTAAGATTCTATCCATTACTTCATTCTCATGGTAGAAAACATTTAGGGCTTTTATCTGGTCTGTCTCATCTTTCCAGCCCATATATGGTGTGCAAGCAGTGGCAGCCTGGGAGAGACTCCATGCTGCTGTGGCATGACGTTTTTTAATGTGATGGGCCCTTGGAGATGAGGGTGGGACAGGCTGCCTTGGAGGACAGGTGGCAGGAATTACACCTCTGATGGCAGCAAAGCATTTAAAAGTGAAGGAGAGGAGCTGGGAGAGAGGACAGCAGCAAGCTTGGCAGTCAGGCAGATGTGGGTGAGTGACTGGTGTGGGCTAGGGGTGGTTGGGCTCCCCTGGAAAAACTACACAATTTTTGTGTTGACTGAGGAAAACTGGCAGTACAGACCTCCTGGTGGGTTTTCCCCCCCTCCAAATTGTGATTGCCCAAGGACAATAGAGCTGAGGTCGTGTTCACCTTCATCCTGCCCCTGGCTCCTGGGGGTGTAACAGGGGGCACACAGGCTGCAAGTGCACCCTGGGTTACTTGGCTCTGCTGTGCCTTTATCCTCTGCTTTTTGCCAGAGGCACTTTTAAGAAAGAGACACTTAGGAAAAAACTGCTTCAACTAAGTATGTTTAAATCAAAAACTCCAAAGGACAAAATATTTCCTGAGGAAAGCGCTCAGTTTGCCAAGCAATAATGAATTCACCCAAGCAAACCTCTGCAGATCCTGTCTCACTGGTGCTCTGTGTTGCCTCCCACCGATCCTGATGTTGCCAGTAAAGACGGTTTAAAAAAAAAAAAAGCTTTCAAAATGTATACACCTACATAGTCAGTTTTGTTTTTATTTAGGAGAGAAAATGGTTGTAGCTGCTTGTTTGTTATCAAACTTGCTTTAGGTGGATTAGCATAATAAGGGCAGTTTAAATGAATGAATTGTTCCACAAAGAATAAGGTGACGAATTACTGAGCTGATCTGTACATCTCACAGCTCGTTCCCCCCAAAGGAGTGCCTATACCTCTCAACATTAGCAAAGTCTACAGCCACCTGCAGCCTGGCTGCCTGAGCTTGGCTCACAGGGATGCGGATAAACTTTGTGGAGGTAGGGATATGGAACACACTTCATTATTCTCCAGTGCTCAAAAGTACAGGTTGACTGAGAAAAGCTAATTATTGCTTTCCCTGTGGTGCTGGAAGAATGCTTAAACCCTTTAAGAGTCCTTTGAAATTCCCAATTAATCCTTTAAAAAGGCATTTTTATCCTTTAAGGAGCTCCAAAATTATTTCTTAGTGTACAGACAAGAACTTGCCAAGTGAAATGCGAATATTTCTGGTTTTCTTTTTTGCTGGTCCACTTAGTTGCAGGTACCTCCCTTGGAAAGACCTGCTGCATCTTAGAAAATTTGGTACAGGATTACTTCCAAGCTCTCTGCCTGCTTCTTGTCAGCTGGGGCAGGGGGAGGAAGAAATGGAGACTCTCCAGGAGCAGTACGACCTTCCTGGTCATCCTGGCAGCTCCTTCTGCAGGTGTTGGTAGCTCGGCTGCATATATTATTTGCATTATTTTCTTTTTAAATGCACCGATGGTTAAATCACGAGACAGAGGAGACTGTTTCTTCAGAGATGCTAATGCCTTCATCAAGTGAAGCTGTGAGGTATTAGCTGCTTTTGAGGATCTGCTCCCTTCATGTAGACACCTGGCTCAGACAAAGGAGCCCGAGCAACACACAAAATATGCAACAGCACAAGCATAATTACTGAGTGATGTTTCCCAAGGACACACTATAAAAAAAGAGAAAAAAATATTATAATCTTTTCCTATTTTTCATAAAGCTGTATTTCACTGTGTATTTTTCTGTTACTGGCAGAACCAATGCCTCATTGCTTTTTTAAAAAAACTCAGTTTAAAGTACAGAACTTTATGCTATGAAGTTAAAAATGGTATTCAGAGAGGTTTGGTGTCTTTTTAGGTTAGTTGCCATTATTTTTTGCACTCTCCCTGGGATGTTATTCTTGAATTATTTTTTGTTGTTGTTTTAAATATAATGAGGGGTGACTCTCATTGCCAAACACTCTATTGGCAGATTTGGAGCCTTGTTGTATACTTTATTTATAGCTGCAGAGTGGCTGCTGGTTCTGGGATATGTGTGAGGGGAGTCAGCTCCCTAAAAGCACAAGGGGGAACAGAGGCTGCTCCAGATCATACAGATTTTTGGGACGGAGCCAGAGTTACAAGCCGCTTTTTCCCAGTCCAACATGTTCATATTTTCCTTATCACTTGTCAGAGGAGTCAGAACTGAGGCTTTCTTTTCCTTTTTATAAAGGAGAAAACCTTGGATAAGACAAAGGTGATATAATCTAATTCAAGAGTGAGGAGAACTTCCTTTATGCAATTCTGCCTCTATTATCACAATTCAGTGCTGGCCATTGACAGCTGCATTGCAACCCTGACACCTGGTACGCTGTTTATGAACAGGCAGGAACTCCTTCCTCCAGCTTAGTAAGGTGAAAATCTCACCTCAACACACACATGAATACACAATAATCTAAATAAATGGGAAAATAGGCTGGTTACAGTTGGGAAGGGTGCATGTCATCTCCTCCAGTGTGGGGAGTAACTTCAGCTTTGATTAAGAAAGGTCGTGTGTCTCTCTTGTAGCATCATTGCACTGAGTGCCTTAGCATTAAATTAATTAATTCCAGCTCTTCTGACTCTTCAATGCCTTGCCAGACACGGGGCACCTTGGAGAGGATAAAACCAGTCATTGATATTCTACCTTTCTTCACCCAGCCTAAGTTTCCCTAAGAGCAACTCCTTGAGTTTTTTTTTTAATTCACATTGAATTTTTTTTCTCCAGTTTCCTGTCTTTGCCTTGACATGCTTAGGGCTGCTCCCCCTCCACCTGCTTGCATTGCTTTCCCCAGTTCTAAGGTTCTTGTGCTTTTGACCCCACTTGCTGTGTTTCTGAGGTCACAGCATAGCACGACAGTGCATTCCTTCTTTTTATTATGTTTATTGGAGGCACTGTGCACACAGCACCGTACTGGAAATGCACAGCAGCAGCTTGATACTAAAGGCAAGAATTTTTCCCAGGTGTGAACACCTTTTGTTGTGCGAAGTAATCAACTCCACGCTTGAACAGAACATCCGAGGTCTCCGCCGGTGGCAGTGGTGAGCCTGGTGAGTTTTGTGAAGTATTTTCTCTGTTTCTTTAGGGTTTTTTCTTCTAAAGCATCTATTAAAAGGCCATGCAGACTCTCTTTTAGGGAAAGGAATTCTAAACCCAAGGAATTTTGAGCAACATGCTAATCTGCTTTTTTTTTTTTTTCCCCCCAGGAATGCACAAAAGGGGTGATGTTTTAATGGGTGAGGTTCCTGCTAATGTGATGACAGGAACAGTTGCTGGTACAAGGTCAATTGTGCTGAGTGTCAAAATAGGAATTATTCAGTGTTGGTTTCAAAATATCATCATGTCAACTTGCAGGTTGCTAGAGGTGATTCTTTGATTCTTCCTGTCTTGGTTTTCAGTGGGTTCACAAGGAAAAATGTCTCTTTGTTCATGCCCACTTTGCACAATAGTTTAGACCATTTTTACCAGGACGTGGTTTCTTGGGAAGCTGGGGTTAACCTCAGTCGGTGCATCCCCTGAAGGGGTCAGGAATTCACTGCCCTCCTGCTCCATCCTTTTTCCATTTGCTTTTCTTGTACCTGCTCTAGGCTAGCTTGGGTCCCTGCTACAAAGAAATATTACCTGGCTTTTGTGGGATTGGTTTTTGACTTATTTATCCTGTCTGTCTTGCTGATCGTGTAGCAACCCAGGATCAGGAAAGCACAGAGTGTATCTGGTGGGAAGGGCTGGACAAGCATGCACAGCCAGGAAATGGAATGGTCAGAAATGAATTCTTTTCCACGTGTCTGAGTTTCTTCCCAGACTTAATTACTCTAATTATCCACATTGGTCTAAATTTCAGAGATTCATAATCTACTCTTGCTGAAGACAAAGTCAGCTCTGAGATAAAATTTACCTTCTTGATCTGTTTTGTTTCTTTCATTAGTGCATTTGGGGTGTTTCTCAGGCTTCCTGCTTCTCTTAGATTGGCCTCTTTCTTAAAAAAAAAAAAAAAAATCCATAAATTATGAGTCTTCCTTGGGAAAGTTTAATATGAACAATTCCTAATGTCATCAGAAAAGAGAATTGATTGCAGCTGTCACTTTTAACAGTGTAAGAAAAAGGCAAAATTATTAGGAGTTACTCCTTATATTTTAAAAGCTGCAGTACAAAAGTGTGGTGAGATACTTTGAAATCAGAGTTTTTAGCAGGGACACTCTTTTGTTCCACAGTGAATTTGAGTGAAGAGCTTGGTCCTGAACCCTAATGTTAGCTCTTAATTTCTTCATGGGTTTTTAAATTTAAAGGAGTTAATTTGAACCAGAAAATATTCAATATATGTCAAAGTATTGAATATTCCTTGTGTGTAAATGGAGGGAAGGGTGGCAAAACTTATGAGACTTCCTACTCAGTATCACTAAAATCCCCCAAAAGATTAGTTTCCTAAAAATACCCACAAGCAGATGGGTGATACCTCTGAAGGGTTAAACAGTACATCAGGAATGGCATTGTCTAGTTTGACTTTAAGAAAATAAAATAAGGGTGAATTGGCAGAAGAGTTATAGGGACAAACTGAGGGAGTACCTGTGAAACCACACAGGGGAAACCATTCCTTGATTTCATAATCAGCTTCTGACTAATTGAAGCATCAGCAAAGCTCCTGCTGGTAACACGAGCTGCTGCTAAGGGTTTATTTGCCTCTTGTTAGCACAGCTTCAGGGGCAGTAAGTCCTTGTACAAAAGTGTACAGCCCTGCAATCGGAAAGGCGAGCGCGGACCTGACCTGGCGACACCAATGTTTATTTCCAACACTCGTTCTTTGTGGAAAATGGGTTATTGATTATGTCAAGACAGGCTTGAAATGCCCCTGCAAGGCTACAGTTGCACGCCACTGGTGTGCTCAGTGAACCAAGGCTGGATGTTTGACCAGTGACTTGGGTATGAGCATTGAGTGTTTGACTTGGGAAAGTTTTGATGGGCAGACCAACTTTTTATGGTCTAGAAAATGCTGACTTGGAATGAGTCTGACTGCATGCATCTAATTTCTGTATTGTGACAACTACAAAGCAGAAAGAGCGAGTTAATTAGACCAACCAGTTGATAAACTAACTTTTCTAGCAGAAACCTGTGTGTCTGGAAAAGCAGAGTGGGTCAGCTCACAATAACTGGCTCTTAGCCCGTAGAAATGCACCCACTTCCCTTGACTTGATGATGCAAATATTTCATGTTGGAGCTCTTTGCTGAAATGGCTTGTTTGAAATCTGTTTGAGCCACCTATTGTTCTGGTTTTGGTCACTTGAGTCTTTGGAAAGGGGCTCAACTTCCTGCATAAATCCCTTCTGCATCACAAAGGATAACTTGTGTACCTGCTTGAAGGCTGCCCTGCTGCATGGTGCCTCTATGGTATGAATATACAAATGCACAAAGGGTTTTTTGGTTTGTATAAAATACCCAAATAACAGTCCAGAGTTTGCTCAAGGATTTCTTGTTGTTCTCCTCTGTAATTTTATTCAGGATGTGTTTACTACAGTTACTGGATTATGACCCATATATGTATATGTTTATTTGGAATTCCAATTCGGTCTACTCCAGATTCCATTAGCATAAAAAGATCCCCAGAGCTTGCTAGCATAGTTCATGGCACGTAAATTAGCAAACTCTGCAATTCTGTCAAAACTCCTAATATTTTACCACCATGAACTTTATTACACATGCCAGGTTTCTTTCAGCATTTAAATTCTTTGATTTTCTTATGTCCAAGACAAGGATTATGCACCAGCCATTTTTCCCGAAGTAGTTAATCAAGGATCATTAACTACAAAAATGGGTTTAAAGTTTATAGATTTCTAAACTATGATTTTCTGTTTGCATGTAAAAGTGTTCTGTGTCTGTGGCTGACTGGAACCATTCACCACTTAGGTTTGTGAATGACTTTTACAGGTGAGGGAGCCTTTTCTGGCTCAATGGATTTCTGGTTTTGCAGCCATTTAAATATAAAAAATGAACTCCCAAAGTGAAATCTCTATTTTCAGATAGGTGAAGCTTTGAAGGAAAAACAACTTTCTGAACAAGTCCAGGAGCAGGACAGATGAGATGTGAATGAATCCCCAAGAAAATGGCCAATCTGGCTGAGGGTGATACCTCCTCAACCCAAAATTTGTGCCTTTGAAAGCAATCCTGAGGATATGGATATGAATTATACCAAGGCTTCTGCCCACTTTAGATTAAATAGGAGTCTAAATTTTGGCTGCTCAATTCAGAACAGGAACAACGTTTTATGCTTACATTGGACTAAGAATATTAAATAAGACTGGTTGTATTTCCCATTTGAATCCTTCTAAACTTTTGATTTTATTTGGACTTTGCAGCATGCCTTCATTTAACCCAGAATCAATGAGATAGAAACAAATACACTTTGGATTGTTCAGGTATTTTGATATTAAGAAAGAAAATGTTTGAGGCTATGGGATTTGTAAGGGATCCTCCTTGGTGTGAGGATACTTCAGGAGTTGGTATCACAGCTGGAAGTGGAAGAAGGCCTTTCCAGCCTGGTGTGCAACCTTCTACGCCCAACAGCATCAGGGAGTAGGGAAGATGGCTGAGCTCTGAGGGGCTTCAGAAAACCTTCAATTCCTAAACCAATTCCTGGCAAACTTGCCACACAGCTACTCCTCTGTGGCCATAAATAATTTACGTAATCTGCTTAGAAAAAGTATTTTGAGGAATTTGTCAGGGTTGACTGTAGAGCTTTGTTTCCAGCCGTAACTTTCTCAGCTGCTGCAGGCATTTCTGCTTGCTGAAAAGTGTTTAGATGAAATGATTTTTATGTCTGTTCTGGCTCAGGTAACACAGCCAAGGTGCATCTCTAAGGCTGGACTCCTCATCTTCTGGGCTGCCTGACAGAGGCTTATGCTAGAGCCCATCAAAATATTTAATTACCATAAAATACAGTGTGTGTTGGCTGGCATTAGCTTGGTTTTCAGCATCTCATGGACAAGAGTAAAAATGAAGAATGCTTAGGAGGAAGAATTGTTGTTATATTAATAAAATATATTGGGGGATTGTAACCAATAGCATAGATAACTTGGGATTGAACCCTGAAATGGCAGCTTTCACTGTATAACTATAACTTGCGGATGAAGCATGTGACTCTCCCTATTCTGCCTGAAATTTGCTTTATTTCTCAGTGTTTTGTTGTTCAACACTCAAAACTGAGTTGATGTAACAGCAAACAATATCTATGTATTTTATATATTACATTTCAGGCAAGAGGAGAAGAAAACAACACTGGGCAGAGTATGAAGCAGGCAAATAGAGCTGAAGAAATACGAAATAGCTTTGATAGCTGCTCGCCCAACAGATGCAAACCATCACGCACTGAGGGCTGCTATCTGAACAACTGTATGATTTATGCATTGTGGAACAGTTTATGATTTAAAGTTTTCACAAGCCTGTCTTAAAATCTTTTCCATCTTTCTGTCCCTTGGTGTAACTTTAAAAAAACTTCCTGACAGTGCACGGTACCTTTTGACATATGGCCAGCTAAAGCATCCAGCCCTCAAAGAAATAGATGTTAAATGAACAATGTGAAAAATGGTTCTGGAGACTTGCAGTGTGCTGGTATAAATTGGGTCAGCCCATTATGACTTGTAAATTCAAAGCAACCCACAAGCTTTGACTTCTTAGGAAACAAGAACTTGAACTGAAATAAATTATTCAGGATGCATCCCATGCTTATCTTTATGTACATAATTTTCCCTGTCCAAATAATTTAACAATTTAAAGGCCACGCTTGTATTGCTGTTTTTAGGACACCATCAGACTTTTTTTCCCTTGGTGTACCAGTTAACCTGCTGTGCTTTTGATGAGTTTATCCCAATAATTTATATACATGCCTATAAAAATGGATTTAGCCATGTTTACTGCTGTGTGCTTCCCACTCAGGTAGCTGTCATAAAATTGGAGGGAGTTCAGTATTTTTGTGAACCTACCAAATATTACCATTATTATCAACTTGTCTACATCTTCTACAACCTTATACCAAGAATTATTTAAACACAGGGCGACCCACTCCAAAATCTAATTACTGTTCCAAGGTGCTTCACGGCAGGTGAATTATGATGAATTTGGAAGGGGAATAGTGAAGTACTTTTACAGGTATTTCTAAAGTGTTACTCCCGAGAGTGAAATGTGTCATGGAGGTGCTTGTTTGGAAAAACCCAAGTGGGGGAAGCCAACGCTGTGGAGTGAACATGGTGGGTTAGTAAAATTCTTTACACCAGCACCGTGGCTGTGGATCAGTGGAGCAGGAGTGCTTTGGGAAAGGCTCTGGGGGCTTTGGGGGGCTCTGCTGTACCTGGGGCCCCAGAGCTGGGAGCACAGCCTTAGGGCAAAGGAAAAGTCACATCCCCAAAATCTCTTGTGGGTTAGTTCTGCAGAACTTTAATTTTTAACTTATTTATAGCTGCCTGTCTATAGCTGGTGCCTAAGCGCCCTATGAGATTGAATTGCAGTGTATATTTGTCCCAAATTATTTTCAGGAAACACTAAGCTTTCTTCCTTTATCATCCCAAACATCTTTTGAAAATAAATTTTTTTTCAGAGTCCTTCTAACAGAGCGGCCTCTCTGCCTTGGTGTAAGTCACCTACCATGCTGTTACTCATCAGTTCCCATTTCTGCCAGGCATCCCTGCCATCTGCAATGCGCAGAAAAATAATGGGTCATATTTTATAAATCACATTTTTTATTCTTTACAACGGTTTTTAACCATTTGTCTGATATTTTTAGTGAGCAAATACCTCTCTCAGCAAAGCAAATCAAATTGGTACCTTGATACTCTCCCTACTTTCTATTGACAATGTTTCAAAGTCACTTTTTTGTGCATGACAGATGAGAAATCTGAATATCTGAATTGCCATCTATCTTCAGTGTTTACAATAATTGTACCATTTTTAATAGGTATCAGCTTATATTGTGTGTACTCAGGATTTCTTAAAAATTGGAAAACCAATGCAAGTAAAAGATGTGCAAAAAATGAGGAGTTGGAAATAGCTCTGGTAGCTGGGATAGGAGAAGGAACTGTGGCTACAGGCCAATTCTGAATGGCAAACAGGGTTTTTTAAAAGGACTTTCTAAATCAAAATGCGAATATCTCATAGCAAGGGACAGAACTGTAGGGGAAATTCAATACTGGTGTAATTTAATAGTTGAGAGAAACTTCAGAAAATATTCAGTGCTGGCTCTGAAAAGGGAGAAAGGATATTTGTCCTATCACTAAAACAACATTCTTTTTTCCCTTGTATTTTCTAAATACGATGTCACTACAGGAATAACATGGGTGTAGCAATCAAAGGATGACTCTTTCCTCGTGGATGATATCAAGGCTAATTCGAGATGTTTTCAGCCAGTATTTAACATCTAGTTATCTAAGCCTACTGCAGCAGATCAAAGGAAACACTTAGCATCCAAATGAAATGCTTACCAAACAACAGCAAAAATAAATCCAGCAGTAAATGAATCTAAGACATGATCTTTCTACTTTAGAAAGGAATCAGGAAAATATCGGTTTAATGAAATACCACAACTAGAGTGCTGAAAAGCACCCTCACTTAGAATCAATGCCGTCTGTCTGCAGACCCCACTGACACTTCTTCAGCTGCAAACATTTTCCAGAGTGGGTAAGGAGCTGATTAACAGCGCAGGTTTATAGAGACAAGCTCGTGTCAATTAAGCCCCAGGAGGGACCATCAATTAGTGTCAGTCAGGCAAACCTTTTACCACTTAAATTAACATAATGAAAAATGGTGCTCAGTCATCCAAGGTTCAAGAAACTTTTGCCATCCGAAAAGACATTCTTTTTCAGTAAAAGCCTTGCAGCCACAAAAAACACCATTTCTTGCAAAATAGTTGTATGAACAGTTGGCTTTCTTTAGTTTTTCATTGAACTATTGTTTTTCTAAATGATTTTTAATTTTTATGCCCTAAGAGAGTGTTCAAGAAACCTCAGCCAAGTTCTTTTAGTTTTTATCTTGGTTCCACAAGGTATAATGAGGTGGTAGAAGTCACTGTGGTGACAGCATTAAAGCAAATAACCTGGCAAGATGAAAAAAAAGGAACAATTAGAACAAGCCCTCAGCACTTGCATTTAACGAAACTAAAAATCAATGTTTCATAAACAAAAATTAAACAACCAAAAACTCCAGTGCTTCTTAATTCATCATCCTCCCAGTTTCTGGCTTTTGCCAGTTGGCCCAAATAATGACGATCAGTTTTACGTAGGAAGATACTTGATAAGGAGCTACTGGGCTTGTTGCTTCAGAACAGACTAAATGTTTCAAGATTTTGTTTGAGAAGTCCATGATGTACTTTTAATTTATGTGCAATATTGAGAGATGTGGCTGTCAAACTCGCATCCTCCCCTACAAATCACATGCACAAGGGGATTGCTTTAAAAATCAGATGATCGTCAAACAGACAGCGAGGATGGATTTGTGTTTCCTTTCCACGTGGCAATCGGGTAAAACCTTGGCAATGTTGTGTGAAATTAGTCCCGAGGTGACAGTGAAGAGAGGTGAGAAGTGCAGGATGAACAAGGCCCTTTGAAAGTTCTTCGAAATGGAAATTGTACTTTTTAAAGCGTTAATTTCGGCTTTACGCTGCCATTGTTTACTCTTGGAAGATGCCGAGCTGTCGGAAAGCATTATTCCACTGCGAAAACTGGTTGTCCCAGATTGAGATCCCCTAAGGCTCTGTCGGGATCTCCCATCGCCTCCCCTCGGTTCGTGGCTGGATGTTCTGGAGCTGCCCGGTTCCCACAGCCCTGATGCGGGAGTGCATCCCCATGTCAGCTCTGCTGAGCACTTCTGGTGAGCACCCCTGGGCTGCCCGGCCTTTCTGCAATAGAGGAAACTTTACTTTTTTCTCCCCCCAAAAGGCTTTTTTATTCCAAAGCTAGCCTCGGAGGCATATATTATTGTATACTCACTGCTGCGCCTACATGGATTTTCTTCTTTTCTTGGGCAGATATTATGTTTTCTGTTTCTTCGGGGACACTTTATTTCTAGAATATCTATCATTTTATTGAACTGTGTTGCATTGAAGATGTTTACCTTATGTATATTGCATCCCATGCTGCAGCCTGTGGCTAAGGCACATATTAGTAAGCATATTGCTATTGATTTTTCTTTGTCCCCGTTTTTCTGTGTGCATAAGAAGTTGAAATATTTGTTTGGAATCTGTCCCTTACAGTGATCTGTTTGAGACTTCTGTGGTTTGCGAAAACTGATTGTGCTGTTAAGGCATAGAGAAAGTGATTTTTATTTTTTTTTTTTCATGAGTTCACTGAGATGCAGAGTCCCAGGAACTGGTGGGGGGTGAGGATTTGGTACAAAAGAAAATGTCTGAATTGGGAGAATGGCAGCTAGTTCAGAAATGGTCCCTAAATGTAGTACTGTGACCTCTGCCTCTTGGTTCATAGAATCACAGAGTGGCCTGGATTGGGAGGGACCCTAAAGCAAATCTTGTTCCAACCCCTCTGCCCGGGCAGGGATGCCTTTTACTAGATCAGGTTGCTCAGAGCTGGCACCAGAGTGGAATCCAAATATTCCTAATATTGCATTGAGGTCCCATATAGAGCAAAGGGGAGACAGTGTGTGTATGCGTCTGTGTATATAAATATATAGATATAGATACAGCCCAAAACCACTTCTGTCATGAAAGGAAAGCTCCTCACCAGGTGATGGTAATCAGATTTTTGCCTGAATATGTTTATGTGCAACTTTTGCACCCAAAATGCCCAAACCTGAGTTTACCATAAGGTTATATATACATTTAAAATAGCCCCTGTGCTTACAGAAGGCAGTGATGCAGAGCAGGATTCCCTTGGGGGCAGAAAAGGTGACTCCCTGTCCTTCTGAGCATCCCAAAAGCCACCCAAGCTAATGCCTGTCATCCCTGCTCCTTAGTGCCTGCAGTCACGTCAGCACAGTATTGATGTAACACTCCGAAAAGCGTTAACAAATTTAGAATTTTCTGCACAGCTGTTCCACTACGAAGGTTATTAAGTATTACACAGCTATCATCAAAACATTTTTTTTTTAATTAGCTTCTTCAGCGCCGTGTTTAATTACAAGCACTTAGCCACAGGGAATGTTTGTGCCTCCTAACCTCTGACTGAGGGAATACACGAGCTCTAACAGGACACAGTAACCTACACGTGTGAAATGCCAGCGAGGGCTGCGAGTTTTTTCCCTTTGAGAGCTCTGTTGATGTTGAACATGACAGGGCAAGACCTGAAGAAACATCGCCGAAGAAATTCCAAAGTGAGGTGCCCAAGCTCCTCACGGGATTGAGTCTCGGTGGATATTTGTCTCAGGAAATCCTAGGCAGTAGCAGACTAAATTAAATACTCCTATTTATTGCTCGGTAAAAATTATGTTCATGTTAAAGTGCAAAATTAACGTGTTTAGTTTCTTTATGCACTTTTTTGTCCCAGGATTGTGGGGTGGATGATGAGCCTTTAACTCGAGTAGTACGAAAAACAAACAGTTCTTTGATGGCCTCTTGAGGCTTCGATGGAAAATCAGTATCAAAATCTGTGATGTGAGTGACTCTCTCTGCTCCAGTGTGGCTTTGAGATCTGTCAGTAAGATAAAGAACTAAATGTATAGATTCCAGTGCAGAAGGTCTATAATACTTCCCCCCACCCCACATGAGGGAAAATGTAAAAATGACTTCTTACCTTTTCTCCTTTTGCCGAGTGTTTCTCCCCTTGACTTTTGCAAGATTCCTGAAAACTTAAGAGCAGTGTTGGCCATAATTTGAGTCTATTTTTACCAAGATATTATCTGTTTAATGATAGGAGGTAAATATGCTTTAAAAAAAAAAATCATAAAACCACACTGACTATTTCTCAGTTTGAAATTCCCCTTTTTAACTGGTGGTTGTGGAGGAGATTTGGGAAATGTATGGCTTTTCTGAGCGGCCTCCTGGGCAACAGCCAGGTAGAGAGCACTGATTATGCACGAGTCTGAGATATATTGGCCGGGCGAGTAAAGTGAGGGTTTTCTCATTTTGTTCAGGGCTTAAGATCTGCAGCGTTGTGTTGGAGTCATTAGTCACAATTTAGTGAGCTCAGGTGAAACGTGAATGTGGAAAGCTTCACTCCAGGCTGTGTTTCCCAGAGCCAGCAGGCTGCATGGCTTGCACGGGTGTGGCAGGAAAAGCACTTCAACAGAAGGAATTTCTCATCCCCAGAGGGCATTTCCACCTGCACTGACAGCTGTGAGGAAGGGTCTCTGAAGCTGCAGGAACAGGTCTGGAAGTTGTGTTGTGGTGGACAAGTTATTCTCCTTCCTCTAGACCCTGTTTCAGGGTTGGTTTGTTTTTTGCGGTGGATTTTCTTCAATGTAATTACGTTCATTCTGACACCTTAACTTTGAGACTCCCATTTCAAGAAAAAAAACCAACCAACTCCCAAAAAAATGGATTTTTGGAGGCCCTTGGGAAAGATGTTTTACCAGCACTCCTTAAGTTCCTTGTTGACACTTGCTCCTAAATTCCACCAGACAAAGGAATTTGATGTGTCCTTCTCCCACCCAAGCTCAACAACAACGAACGCCATCTCAAGCACTTACGTTCATTCTGCTCATTTGAGCCGCGTGTCAGTACCACTCAAACTCTTGGTCCTCAGGCATGCTGACACCTCTTTAAGAGTACATTTGTTCAGATGGAAATTGTCCTTAAATGCAAACATTTTCCATTGTTGGCCATACCAGGTCTTCTCAAAGCAAAACCGGGTCTCTGTTCTCTTGCAAGGGTGATGTTGCTCATTCTTCAGCACCTGTACAGGAATCAACCTATTTTTCTCATTTTCCTGCCATGATCAGTGTTTGTGTCCCAGTCTTGTCTCCTTTTTTCCTCTTTCCATCTTAGTGAAGAGAATTTTAGAGACTTTTTTCTTTTTAGCAATTGGTAGTTTGCAAAATTATTTTAGTTTCCCTTTCCTTGTGTTCCCTAGTGAAAAATACACGTCTATTTCTGCAGCATGTGCTAGTTCTCAAAAGTTACTAGTGGTTACAGTTGCTTCTCAATCTTCCACTGAGATAATTATTTAATGACAATATTAAATACATTTAGTGTGCCAAACCACTGAGGTTGTATTTTGGATGATGTTGGTGGTCTCTGCTACCTGTATAAAAAAAAAAACCCACAACACGTTGAACATCTGGCTCTTGGGTGAGGAAGTTTCCTCACTGTGTTGCTTGTTTCCTCCTGTCTTCCAGAGTGTGAATGTGCTTGTATATATTTCTTTATTATTTCATGGCCTCTTTAAACAAAAGCACTGAAATCTGCCCATCATGATCTTGACTGTCCCCTCTGGACAATATGAATCTCTATTAAATAACATTAAGATGTGAAATATTTGTTAACTACGTGTTGTTTGTACATTGGGATAGTTGTTGTATTTAGGTTTATTAAATAAGGGCTTGTCAGATATTCAGTCTTGTCCATTTTACAGATTATACCCAGCAACATTTTTTCTTATTTTTATTTCTCCTGTTTTTTGCTTTCTCTGTGCCTTCTCAATTAGTCTACTTTGTCTTTCAGCTCCCCTGGTAACCTTATGAATTACATGAGTTGAGTGGGCAACACTGGCTCTGCTGGATGATTACAGGTGGGCAAAGCAAATTCTCAGTAGGTGTGGACTTTTTTTAGACAGTAGATTTTTGCATTTCGCGTGTGGAAGTGGCCAGGTGAGGCATAAAATAGATGAAAACTGAGCTCTTTTCTTCAGCTATTAAGTGCAGTGGGTTTTGCACCTGATATTGGGCTGAGTTTCCTGTGCATCCTCCCACCCCCAAATCCTCTAACAAGTCTGTCAAAACAGTATTTCAATGAAGCTGGAATTACTATTTTTTTTTTTAAACATTGACCTTTTATGTGAAATCAGAACTGAGAATTTGCAGTGACTAATCATTTTCCCTTGCTAGAGAGCCATTTAATACCCATACTATTCCAGTTCTGCACCAAACTTTGCTGTGTAATCAATTTTCTATTAGAGGAATCACCTGCTTAGCCCATTACCATGGATTGAGAGTTTAGAACAAAGTGCAGCCTTAAACCATTAGGAATATCCAGAAGTTGAACTGAGAGCTGACAGGAAAGCTGTGTCCTGTTCTCTCCTGATGTTGTGCACAGACTCTGGAGGTTCATCAGCCCAAGCAGAGCAACAAACAGGCTGATTTTCAGTCTGCTGCTGTTAGTAGGAGTTGTTTCAGTAAGCTTTGTTCCTCCTTTGATTCCCTGAGGCTCCAGCAAGCTGCACCCTTTCCCACTGTCCCCTAAAAAGCCATTTGTGATGCTGTGAGGCAGCAAATATAGCGTGAGCCTCATGGGCTCTGACACACCCAGCTGTGGGCAGATGTGGAGGAGCCACAGGGCAGGGACTCCTCAGGGTGAGGGGGTGCTGAGGGGAAAGGCAAGGACATCTGAGGGAAAAGGGAAGGTGAATCAAGTACGGTGTTTAAAACACCTTGCTTTGCTTCTTTATTCACCAAGACTCTCTTTCCTGTGCGGTGTTTGTTCACCCTGGAGGTGTTGGCGTTGTGTTGAATTCTGATGAGAATGTTTGAAACCCCAGCACAGCTTTTCTGGGTTTGAAGATTTTTTTTTTCAGTGGAAAAGAACACCTGTCTACATTCAGCTTGCTGTGTCTAGTCACCTGTGATAGCACTTCTTCCTTCAGCGGGTGAGTACAGTGGGCTAATTTAGGATGAAATATAAAGGCATCACCAAACCAGCACAGCTGCATCCATTGGTGGCAAAAGCAAGGCAGACTCACCAGAAGCAGGTGCTCAGATGTGTGGTGAATTGTCCAATGCATCTGTGGTGCAACAGTGCCATAAATTCTCTACTGGTGGGGCTTTTAAATTTTCCAGGATGTAAAGATCAATTTTAAAGCAGGCAAGCAGGAGGTTGGACACGCCTCAGTGGCAGCGAGCAGGTGCTGAGGGGTTGATTTGTGTACGGTGGAGAATAAATGAAGGATTTCTGGGCACTCCTGTCCAGGCATCTCCGATGAATCTGAAGAATCTATTTTTCAAAAGGACAGACACAGCCATGAGCCAAACTCATGGCAGCTGAGCAGCAAAGAGCTCCCTGGGGTCACTTGACTGACAGAAACCTCTCTGATTCCTGCAAGAGCTCCATCACCACTAGTGTGTGTTATATCATCTTCTACCCGTAGGAAAACATGCTTTCTGCAATGGAATAATTGCACAAGTTATCTGTAAATGACAGTGAAGTGTTGAAAATTAAAGGAGTTGCTGTGTGTTGGGAAGTTTAGAGGTTAGTTGTTCCTCCAGATTGTAGTGATACAATGAGAAGCCTCACTGATGGGGAATAGGAGATTGTGTTTAGCATTTTGAAAATTCTTGTGAAGTTATGAATGTACAGCTGTCTTTAAGGCAAACTGATCTGGCAATACTCAAATCAGAAATTATTACCCCCTTCTTACCAGTGCAGAAATAAGGTACAGAGGCAAAACACCATGGACAGATCAGTCAGTGGGTACGTAACACATGTGGAAAAGAGCTGGGGTTTCTCTACTGCTAGTCCAGGAACTAATGTTTTCCTTAAGTAAGGCAAATTACAATTAATTATTATTTTGCTCCAATTTATACTTGTTCTAGTCCATGCAAGAAAATTATGCAGGAGACCACTGGTAGAGTTTAGTTCGTTAAATCCTTGAGGACAAATGAGGAGCTGAGTTTTTTATAAGTTAGTTTCTCACACAAACTCAATGTAATTCTGGACATCCTTATCAAATAATGGGTGTGTGTTCCCATCTCACCTGTGAGGCACAAGATTGCCAATCCCACTGAGTGCCCACACTTGTGCTTCAGCAGGAGTTTGGCATCACTCAACTGTAAAAGTTCGTTTGAGGAAACAAACCTGGCCTCGGTGAGAGATCTGGAGCTTTGGAGGTGAGAAAGGCCACCAAAAAAGTGCTTTCAAGAACAGCTTTTTACCTATGAAAAGTGAGAGCTCCTGTCTGCCCCCGGGGCAGGTGGATGAGGAGCATAATCATCTGATTTTTATTTTCCTGATTTCCAAAATATGTTTCGTTATGACTGCTGTTTATAAAATAAAGCAGGAAAATGCTTTGGAAATGAATACCAAAATAGCCTGGAAACCTGCTGAAGAACTCTGATCTTTGAATTTATGTCCACATGACTTTTGTATAGAAAAATAAGTGGCTCTTGCAGACAGATGTATTTTTTTCAGCCAAGTAAGCAGATGAAGGTGGGGAGGGAGATGCAGAAAAGGTTGATCTGGAAATGGATTTTAAATACCATTAACTCTGACCATGGAAAGAATGTCTGCATCATGGTGGCAGCAGAGGTGAGCAGAGCACACTGTACTGTAGCACTGCCAGAGTGAGAGGAGAAGATGCATCTCTGCTAGAAATACAGGTTTTCAAGGTTTACTTTTAGGTGTCAGACCTCTGTAGCTGCTCTTGGTTTGTAATTCAAGGCTGTGCTCAGGAGGGAAGTATATTCATCTCTTTCTTAATGGGTTTGCACAGCTCCCCTAAGTGTTGGTGGGAATTATAAATGGACTTTGAAGGAAAAATATACCTTTTAATGCTGTATTGCAGTTTGAAGTCTCGGTGCACAGCGGGATCTGTGCATGTGTCTCTGTGTATACAATGCCTGGGGGACATGGCTTTGAAACACTTTATTACTCGGACAAAAAGGAATGGTGACCTGTCTTGATGCTTTGTGTTAGGGTTGCAATATTTGTGCAGGACTGGGGGAGAACTCTGCTCCTGTCTTACATCAGAAGCCTGGTCTCAATTAAAGCTGAACTACCCTGTAGTGACCGAAGAGTTGGTGCAGGGAGTAACGCTGATGACAAAAATAGAGCATTTTAGGTAATAACTTAATGATTTTTCAGCAGAGTCAGAGGTTCAATGAGTTTGTAGAAAATACATCTTCCTGAAGTGTAACCTCTCAACCTGCCAATCTTTTTAAGACAAGAGCATTCCTGCTAAACATCCTTGTTATTCAGGCAGACTTAGGAAGAGGAATCTTAATTCCACACAAAAAGAATTTTCAGAAACTACTTTCAGAGAAGGAAATAAATACAAGCCCATTTTTCCCCTTGCTGTTTTTCTTTTCAAATATCATGTGCATGTACCCATACTGGTTTGCTGAGATATCTGCAGGGAGAGAAGCAATAGCTTTAATCTTATCCATTCTTCTTTGGTTGATGGTGCTGCTGCTTCACTCCTGGTCCTCAGGCTTAGAGCTGAAGCATGTGGAAGAGTTTTGGGGAGGAAGAACTCCTTTCATACTGTTCATGTCCCTCTGTGTGAATTCAATGTAGCTCAATATGGAAACCTCAGCAACTCTTTGGTTCAATGAATATGCAACTATCCTATCAACAACTTAAATTTGCTCTATTGTCCTTAGTTTTAGCTTCAGTCCTGCTTTCAAGGTATTCCTTGAATTAACATTCTTCTGGGTCAAACCATACTATGGGTAAAAATATCTGTGATCCCCTTGAAAGGGGGAAGAGGTGTACAGGTAGTTTTTAACACTAGACATGCAAGGAAAAATGCATCAGGAACTGTAGTGACAGGACAAGGAGTAATGAATGCAAATTGAAAGAAGGGAAATTTAGGTTAGATATCAGGAAGAAATCCTTCCTGTGAGGGTGGGGAGGTTCTGGCACAGGGTGCCCAGAGAAGCTGTGGCTGCCCCTGGATCCCTGGAAGTGTCCAAGGCCAGGTGGGATGGGGCTTGGAGCAGCCTGGGACAGTGGAAGGTGTCCCTGCCCATGGCAGGGGGTGGGACTGGATGAGCTTTAAGGTCCCTTCCAACCCTTTACCCTTCTATGATTCTACAATACATAATACTGGGCCTTTTAAGCTTCATCAGTGGGTTTTATTTCCTTTTACCAAAAGGCCAATCTCAGAGTTATTTTTCCCCCAGGAAAAGACAGTTGTAGAGTTTGTCTCCTGTGCTGTATTCTGTTACTGTGACTGGTTGGTCGTCTGTTACCTGTTGTGACTTTCAAACTTGTTTAAGGTTTTGAGGAGGGACCTTTAAGAGGTATTTTGATTTCATGAGGGAAAGTGTGTCCTTTACCTGTTTCAGCAGGAGACTGTGAAGGAAAACTAACAAAAAGGATAAAATATTTCCTGATTCCAGAGTCTTGAGCAAGATGTGCTTTGAGTACCGAGAGCAATATTGCTGTATTAGATGAGCACCCCCTGCCTGGGCTGCCTTGTCCTTATGCTTCGCTGATTCTCAGGAAAAATATTCCTGCATGGATAGTGTTGTTCTGTGATGGTGGGGACAGTCGGAAATAGGGTTTGATCAAACTGCATCAAAATGGCTGCTTCTTTGTTATGGCTATTAATATTTTTATTTTTTTCCCTCCCGAATGAGTTATAAATACAACTGCATTGCTAGTGCTTAGCTTGGGAGTGAATTGGAGCTGATGATAAATGCAGCATTCCCAGCAATTTGTAGCTTGCTTTGTCCCCCCTGGTGTGGAGGAGGAGGAGGAGGAGGCAATGCAGTTGATCAACCACAGTGACTGTAACTAATGAGGGAGCCAAAGCCCCTTATCTCAGCTGATAAATCCTCATCTCCTTATATCTGTCTTCAGCACTGTCACTCGAGTGCCTGGCTCTGCTGCAGGATTCCTTTCAGAAGCAGGAGGTAACCTTAGCCTTGCTGAGCACAGTAACTACATACTGCATTTCATGGAAGACAACCTTTCCAGAAATGTCTTCAACTTAAAATAACAGTTCCCAGTCCTCTAGCAAAATGCTACTCTATTATCTGTTTGCTACTTTGGGACCACACAAACAGCTGTATTTGTCAAAACATGCATCTCTTGCTAAAGAACTGTTGTGGCTTAGCCCCAGCTGGCAGCTAAGCCCTGCACAGCCACTCGCTTTCCCCACGGTGGCTTGGGCAAAGATTGGAGAAGTGAGAACCTTGTGGGTTGAGATAAAAGTTTAATAGGTAAAGTGAAAGCTGTTCATGCAAGCAAAGCAAAGCAAATCCAGGAATTTCTCCACCACTTCTCATGGGCAGGCAGGAGTTCAGCCATGCCCAGGAAAGCAGGGCTCCATCACATGTAATGGCACCCTGGGAAGACACGGGCCATCACTCAGAATGGCCCCAGTTCCCTCTTTGACCCCTAGGTTACGTGCTGAGCATGATGCCGTACATTCCAGGATGTCCCCTGGGGTTTGCTGTCCCTGCTGTGTCCCTTCCTGGCTTCTGGTGCACTTGCAGCCTCCTTGCTGGTGGGGTGAGGAGCAGAGAAGTCCTTGGCTCTGTGCAACCACTGCTCAGCAACAGCAGCAACGTCCCTGGGTCATGCACACTGTTTCCAGCAGCTCCACACCAGAGAATTAATCCTACCCCAGCCAAAGCCAGCACAAGAATGCATCATCCCTTGGACCTATGAAGAAGTGCAGCCAATTCCATCCCACTCCCTTCCCCAGATGAAAAGCAGAACAAAGTCCAGGACAGGCCTCCCCTGGAAGGTCCCTGGAAGCATCTTTCCATTTTAGTGGCTGGTGAAAGGTAAAAGCTTTGAGTGCTGTTTTTAAACCAACTTTCTGCATGCTTCACAATAACTTCACTTAGGCCTTCTTTTCTGAGTTTACTTATGAAACTTGTGAGAGTTAATCTAGCTATCAATAGCCTCACCAGATTGCATTTGCAGCTTCCCACGTGCTCATCAGTGTCAGGAATGCCTCGTTTTGGTGACGGGGTTAATCTGCTCTCGAGACATTCACACACTAAATGTTCACATTTTTGTCTCCTCATTTTAAGCACAATTCTAATACACTCCCAAGTACAAAAGCAAGGTTGACTGATCTTTAAATCCTTGGACCTTCCTTCTGTCTTCTCTTCGAAGAGCTGGTGCTCTCTCTGCCCTTCCCCAGTCCCCCAGGACTTCCCTGCCCTCTGAATTCTCAAAGATAATTGCTAATGGTTCTTAGGTGGCTCAAGTTAATTCCTTGAGTACTTTAGAGCGCATTTCATTTGTCTTTAAAACTTGAATGTGTCTAACTTAAATATTCTTCAACCTTTCCTTTTCATATTCCTGTCCTATGCTTTTAGCTCCCAGTTAAAATTAATTGTTTTTGTATCTGGCTGTAATTACTCATAGTGAAAACTGAAGAAAGGCAGGTTTTGGCTACTTGAGTTTTCCTGCATTTGCCTTTATTTATGACTAAAGGGAACTTGCTGGTTCTTTATCTTCTGTTATGGATGCTGCATTTCTAGAACTGTTTTCCTGCTTTCATTTACATTAATAGCTGGTCATAACTTGCTTTGTGCCTCTGTCTTTTCAATTCTATGCCTACATACTTGCACTGTTCATTTACACTTGACCTTAATTATATTTCCACTTTCAGCACAACTCCACTTTAAATACAATTCCTTTCTGATTATCTGTGTTGTTAAAGAGGTCCTGGGTCTCTATTTCTTCCATTTTCCCTGCATCAGGATTATTTGATATTGTGCGCTTAATAAGCTGTCCTTTAACAACAGCTGTCCTCAATTTTAGAGTTTTTTTGTTTTGTTTTAATTCCAGGTACTGTCTTGACAATTTCTCTGTATTTGCTGACATTTCCTTTTAATGTTGATTTTCCTTTCTCCGTTCCTTTGGAATTGCGAACACAATTGTTCTGTGAATCTTTACATCTTCTGCTTTCAAGTTTTTCAGCCAACAATTCTTATTTTCATTCCTTTGTTTTCCTGATTGTGAGAAAAAATAAAGCCAGAAGGCCTAGGTGTGCCAATTCAAACTGTGAAAGCTGAGACTTGTAATGGTGACCTTCAAAATCTGATTTGAAGGGCAAGTTCATCTACAGCTTGGTCATACTTACCCATTGATATATGCAAAGAATCATCATTTTAGATACTTAAATTGTATGAGGAACATGAGTGACAGGTGGGTCAGCATGCACAGAGTAGGAAAGGCTGTCCCATGGGTTCAGCAATGGTGGCACCTCCTCAGTGCACTGCTCACATTTATGATTGCTGTGTGCAGTGAGGAGATGTCTTGGTTTTGCTTTGTTTTATAAGATACTCAAGCTGTTGGTTATGTGTAATAATACAACATATTTAAGGAGGACCATGAACAGGTCAAAGAGCAGGATGGAACAGGGGGATGGATTCTCAGCCTTGGCCCTGATTTGGAAAAGATTTCATTATTCATTAAAATATGAAATAGGAACACAATGAAATAAAGTCTGTGCTGACGTGCATCACCTCAGCTTCTCTGGGGTTCTCCTGATGTGAAGCCTCCTTGTCCTTCTCCGCATTTGCTGTGCTGTCCCCAGCCAGCTCCTCTGAGCTGCAGCTGTTCCTCTCCCCTTCCTTCTCCACCTCACAGCCCTCAGCAAGCAGAGCCAGAGCTATTTCAATAAGTGCAGCTGTGCCGCTAAATTGCAACTTTCCTATTTTTATTGGAAAACTAAATTGAGATATTCGTAATGATCCCAGGAGAAGGCTGGCCCAGCACAGCATAACCCAACACAGAAACTCAGAGTGGCAATCTAATGGGGGCAGAAAATGAAGCAGTGCTGGGAATCTGTGGTCACAACAACAGCTCAAGTTTAAAACATTTCTGGCTCCCTGTGTCTGCATTTCACACAGCTATCAGGATTGGCTTGTTCTGCAAGCTTAGCTGGCTCTTTATCTTTGAAATCCCTCCGGGAAGCTCCTTGCTGCAGCCCTGTTTCCCAATTAGCCTCCCATGCCTGTGTGTGGTAACATCATTTCAGTTAAACTGAGTACTTGCCCAGGCAGGATCTGTACCTGCCAGGACCTCAGTTCTGCTGCGTCCCACCCACATCTGCACCGTGGGCAGCTTGATAGAGTCCTTTCACCGGGGGGCAGTCAGTCCTTCCTGATATCCCACCAAAACAGGGCTGCTCTGCCCCCGAGGGGCTGGGACAGACGTGTGGACACAGATGCATCCAGATGTGGATGATCAGACCCCTGTGGATCCAGGGCTTTGTGGTCTCACCAGTAGGAAAGAGTTGGACCAGATGGATGGGGAGGGGGGGAACATTGAGAAAAAGGATGTTCTCATTTCTATAGGCTTGGCATAGAAATAAGAAATAAGGGGTTTTTTTTTTAAATCCCCTAGCATGTGAAAAAAACTTGTCCATTCCCAAATTATATTAAACCATAGAGATAACCATATATTCTCCTGTATTCTACATTTTTCTTACTTCTCATTCAAAACCTTCAGTCCCAGGGTCCATTGGATCAGCTTCCCAACTGGGTTACTGATAGGTAAATTTGTAGTCGTAATAACTTGATGTCAAAATTATCTTTCCTCCTTGCACCAGCGTGGCACCAAGCCACATCCTTCAGTAGGCTGCTACCAGTAGGCCCGCATTGACAATTTGCATCTTGAAAGATGAAATAGGAATATGTTTAATGTTCCCTGTTAGTTTTTTTTAATTAAGAAATGAGTATGACAAGCTAAGATCTGAAATATGGTATCTGTGCTAAACACAGACAGAAACTGTTTTTGATTTTTTTTTGTTAACTGTGAGCCGTGTCTCTTTCCCATTGCTGTCAAACAGCCAGTCCTGGAAACAGTAATGCACCTGCAGAATTCTACTTAGGTGAGTGGGTTGGATTGATTGGAATTGACACTGCATTAATTTAGTGAGTCTGGAGCACCGAGTCAGAAATTCTTAGAAACAGAACAAATTTTACCTTAGATTTGGGTTGCACTTTGGTAAACTGATGTAGGGGAGATAACTTTTTTTTTACCACCTTTCTGAAGCCCAGTGTTAATTTCTATGGTTTGGTTTGTTGTGCTCTGGATTGGTCGGTTGGTTGGGTTTGGTTTGGTTTGTTTTTTGTGGGGGAGTTGGTTTTCTTCCAAGCATGGTCAGTATTTTTAGATGGTAGGGCAATATAGTTTAGTATTCTTTACATTTTTGTAGGTTTTTATCATATGTTTACACTGCAAAACTCCTTCTTAAATTCTAAATTTATTACTTTTTTTTTTTTTCCCTGTGGTCTCTGTAGATGTAAGCAAATGGGAAAAGGGAAACTTGTGAAGTTGTGCTTGGATTCATTTGGAGGCCAACTTGCCTGGGCCATACCATATCAAACTGATTGCATTCAACCTTCTTCCAGTTATCTGGTTACTGGTTTATGACAGAAATCAAGCTGGGAGTATTCCCTATATCTGAGGAACAAAACTATTGGCTTTGATGTCTGCAGATGGAAGTATGACACAGATTTGGGAGCATGATCCCAGAGATGGGAGAACACTGCACACGCTGTGGCTAAGTTTTCCAAGGAGACTTTCTAGCATAGGTGGCAATTGTCATTATGGGTGACAAATAGAACCACTTAAGCCCAGAAGTTGGTATTTTTAGCATATTTAAATTATTCAAATCTAGTTACTTCTAACTTTAACCTGCTACCATGGCAATAGTGCTGTGTATTAATAGACTTAAGTGTGTGGCTGACTAATCAGCTCCAAAGTCTGCCTCCAGAGTGGAAGGGTTTTGTTCAGCCACCTCCTTCCACACCGAGAGAAAGAAGACTCCAAGGTCAGGCTAGCAAACCACATGGTCATTTCAGCCATCACACAAGTCTGTGTTTCCCAAAATTTGTAGGCAACAATTTCCAAGTAGAGATATCTTAACTTCTCTGCATATTAAAAAAAAAAAAAAAAGTTCTTCCAATATGTACTTAAAGCAGTTATTAATGTTTTTCACCTAAATGGGAGTTGCTTTTACATGTTCATGAGTAAAGGGCACCTGATAGAAAATCAGACCTCTTTCTGAAAAAGTCTATTTTCAATAGGCTTTATCTTTAAAAGTGTAATATTTTGATTAGTATACAGAAATATTGTCTTTGTGTTTAGATGCTGTACATTCAGCACCTGCTGCAGGATTCTGCAGTTCATGTTTGTACTGTTGATAAAGAACTGTCTGGAAACTAAAAACAACTTAGCAGTTAAGTTCCTGCCCACGGCAGAGATGTTGGAACTAGATGATTAAGGTCCCTTCCAACCCAACCCATCCTAGGATTCTATGGAGAAAATTCCAGTGGGTCTTGATCTTTAATTTTTTTTCCACAGTCAGATGATAAAAAGTACTCTTCTATTTTCTTCTCACGCCTCTCTTCTCTTCCTGTTTCTTTTATGCTCATTTTGGTCATATAAAACTTAAACAGTCACTGAGACCATAACCTGTACTGAAGAAATTAATCTTATCCTGACCTTGCTTAGTTTTGGAGCAGAGACCTGGAAATCCAAGTTGCAATTCTGCCTCTTTACTGCCAATTTATTTCCATGGGTTTCTGAAATATTAATTATTGCAAGCACTGTTATATTTAGTGTATGTCTTCACTCAATAAGTGTTTGTCCTCTTGGCTGTCTCTATTTCCATTGTAATAATACCTGCAAGAAGAATTCCCAGTGTAGACCCAATTAGTGTTAAATCCTGTCACCAACTTAAATAGCTCTCAGGCCCTTCTCTTCACCAGAAACATGCCATGCATTCAGGAAAACCATAATCAAGACCTTAATCTGTGAAAACCTGAGAAAATAGCTAAAACTAACAATGTTTTCCTAAAAGGAAAAAGACCTCCTTGTTTCCTTTTTAAAAAATTCCCACAAATGAAACCACAAGTCGGCTGAAGTCAAGAGATTAATAATAAACCCCTGAAAGACTTGACCCTGAAGTCTTAGGTCATTAGTTGAAAATTATTTATGCTGTACACTACTCTAACCTTTCATCCCTCTTGTCAAAAATAACAGATCTAAAGGAGTGAACTGTAGTCCTTAAAAATCTTCCAGTGATTTACCCAGTCCTATAAAAGCTTCTTATTCATAATACTCAAAATCATTTGTCAAGTAGGTGCAATCGGGAGCTTTTCATTTCAAAATATGTGAATAAAAATTAATTGCCCCCCCAAAAAAGGCACCAGTTTAAGAGGTTTTTGGAACTTTTGCAGTAGTGAACAATATTTATATGATCTTTACCAAAACTCAGGCACTAAGCAATCTCTTTAGTTCAGGCTGTCCAGGGTAGGTAAAATCGGGGCAATGTATATGTAGGAAAAAAGTTTAGTGCTGTTTTCCAAGTGAGATCCTTGGTCTTTTCCCCAGGGAGCTTTCAAAGAGCCTGCTTGACTTCTTACCTGCTCTGGGCCCTCAGCCTGAGTCTGAGGCTCTCGCCCTATTTACTTTAATAGGACTTTCATACCAGCACGGATAAAAGTTTATGAACCAAGGCATTAGCTGATATTTGTGGCTTCTCTGTGAATTGATTTCTTGCAGACCACAGCCAGATCCGGTTATGCTGGGAAATGTCAAGCCAGCTCTGATATTAAGACGTTTCTCCTCTCTTGTTTGTTCCAGTGAATAGCTGCATGATTTTTTGACAGCTCCTGACTGCATATTCATATGTTTAAACGGCAAGCTCTGCATCTCAGATGAAAATCTGAAGGTGGTTATGTGGATGTTCCCCTCTGCCCAGCTGAGGGACGAGGTGATCTGAGCCCTCACGAACACCAGGATTAGCAAATCTGGAGGTGTTTAGGAATGAAAATACAGGTTCTGCCACTGGATGTGAAGGAGCCCTTGGAGTTCGTGGTGGCAGCAGCCTGTGTGTCAGGAGGCAGGCCTGATGCTGAGTCACAGCCATAAGTGGCTGTGTTGTTTTTCCACCAGTCTGTGTTCACAGCCAGCATCTCCCAAAGCTGCTCCAGGGCCACGCTGGTGGCACATGTTCCAAGGCTTATGCAAAGCAAATCCAGTCTTTCTAACATTTATCTTGGTTTTCAGAGGAATATGTCGATGTTTCTCTCCCACCTGCCTCTGAACTTTCTATAGCATGTAGGTTTATTGATGATAATATTCTCCAGAATAAAACCTCTGTAATAATTCAGCAATATATGCATGAGCTTCTCTGTGGGATTTCCATTCTGTATTCAGCATAGGAGCCCTAACTCTGAATATCACCCCAACAAAGCAAGGGAACAACTCCTTTCATGCTTTCTGCCTAAAGAAAAGGGCAGAACTCTGCCAAGTGAGTCAAGAATTCTGAAATTTATTTATTGAAAAATAATTTAAGGATTTCTTTAAGGCCCTTTGCTGTACTATATCAGCAATGTATTGTCTAAGTGGGTGAGAGCAGTAGCCTTTGATTAAAAGCTGCATAGCCTTTGGACATGCACAGCCCAAGGAAATTGGCTGTTCTCTTTGCTGGCAAACACAGACTCATGGCTCGTGTTCCTCAGCGAGCATTTGCTCTGCTATTCTGCAGGGCTGTAGACCAATGCACTGGCCTTTATTTTTGTCTCTTCTGCTTTGCTGTTTCTGTACAGTTTTTTCTTTAACCTTCATCTTATGGCACTGATGCTGAATGCAGATGAGCCATTGCTTCGTTCCTCTCAATGATTTTTTTCAGATAATTAGCTGAAATCCCAAATAAGCGTTCTGGAATTTTGTGAATTTTTTTGGCAATTGGTCTATCCCTGATTCAGCTCCTGACCACAAGAAAATATTAAGAAGCTGCTGTGCAGTTGATTCAGAATAAGTATCTTAGCTGCCTTTGACTAAAAAAAAAAAGGTAAAATCCACAACTAAGGCTTTAGATTCATATTATTCAAGCATCTGAAGCTTGGTGCAGTACAAGGGTTTGGTGTAATTATTACTTGTGAAGTGTTGGTAGCAAGTACAGGAGCAGCAGCAAATTCTGCTGAGGGATGTTTGACTCCCTATACAAACCACAGGTGAAAAATGTTGCTAATTAATGCCTGTGAAGTATTTACTTATAATTATATCTGTCTCCAAAGACTGCATTTTCATTGTGCTTTGCAGCGCTGGCTCTGACTCTAGAAAGGAAGGGAAAATGTGCTCTTTATGGCTAAAAGTGCTTTTCTAAAGTGGATATTTAGTGCTGCTCTTGACAGGAACTTATTCATCCAGAGAAAGTCAATAGGACAACCGCAACAGACCCAGCAGGTTCCTTACACTCAATACTAATGGCAGGGAGGCTGAGTTGGGGAAAGCAAAAACACAGAGAAAGCTCTACAATATTAGAGGTTGTTTGCTCTTTAGCTCTGAATTTTGCCTTTTGCCTCTTCTACATCCCCCTGTTCAAAGCTGAGTGTGATAAAAAGCAAAAGCAATGTGGGGAGAAGAGTAATGAGTGTAGAAAAAGGGCAAATGTGTCAAAATTCCTGTTACTGACAGCCACAATAGATAGTTAAAGGGGCCCTTCCATTAGGGAATTGTGTATGTTGAATGAATTTCTTTTTCCCTAAAAAATCCTACTGAATAAAACTTAAAATATTATTCAAAAGCTGTTTTATCCATTCCTGTAGGAGAAAGCACTGTAATTGTTGTTGACTTTCTTTCCTTACTGTGCTTTCTGTGTGCCTCTTTCACTTAACGGCCTGGCTTAGTTCTGCCTTCTGCTTCTGGGCATGCAGGAGGGACATGGCAAAAGCCAAATTTCCCATTTTCTTATTTTTCCCTTGTGCTTGTGGTGATGGAACCATGCTCTGCACGTGCTGCTCACAGCTTTGCGAACATATAACACTAAACATGAGCTGCTTCTGTGCTCTGCTTGGCAGCCACATGATTTAAACATCAGGAGCCTGGAAGGAAGCAAAGGGTCAGGAATCAATTCTGCAGTCAAATGGCTCAGGGGACTCGATTTCTCTGAAAGAGGTAAACAACTCTTCCTGTAGAGGGGTTCTTGTGGTGGGAGGGCTCTGCAGAGGAGAGTGAAGGGGTCTGAAACTCCATTCCTTAGGAAAAATACCCAAACACTCACTTATCCAGCCCATACATTCCATTCCATGTATTTCTTCTTTCGTCTCCTGCAAGAAGAGCCCAGAGCTGAATTTTTGCCTTTTTTCACAGCAGGTTAGAGCTTCTCCTCACTGTTGCAGCCATTGGGATTGGCTTGTTCCCTGCTGTGCAGGGACTAATTAAACATAATGGGCCTGTGCAGGCATGGTCATACTTTAAATACCACCAATTCTGGTTGCAGGGATTTCTTATGCGCTTCAAGTGAGTTTGCACCCCGAGGTATCAGGGGGTAAATGGCTCAGTAGTGTCAGAGTTGCCCCTTGGAGCCAAGGAAAACATGGGGAGAGGGAAAGGGAGGGAAGGAGGCAGTGGAGACGAGTGTGAGGATAACGGGAAGTGGTTTCCTTAGCAACAACAGCACTTTGGATGGTTTCAGACAAGAGTACAACAGGGTACAAAGTATCTGATTAAAATTTATTGCAAGGGATAGAAGCAGTGCAAGCCATAGCAGATCCAACGTGTGTGCTGGAGATGCGATTTGAATGATTGCTGCATTGTCTGGGCCATCTTCTGTGCTCAAGGAGAAGAAAAGAGGTTTGGGAAGTGGCAGGTGGGTGAAGGTGGCATGACCAAGCTTTGAAGGCACAAAAAACCCCAAAATGAAATGCATGCCTGGGTTCACAGTTAGAGAAAACATAAAGCTGTCTCATGTCTAAAAAAAAAACATTTAATAATGTCCTGCTATAGAAAATTACAAAAACTTCCTTTAGTAGCTATGAGACCTGTATTTTCATCATGAGATGGACCAGCTGTTGGCAATAGCAGTTGCTAACTGTCCTACTGTGCTTCCATTTGTGAATTGAAGGGTTTTTTTTTCATTTACCAAGGTGATAAATAAACATCCCAACCACACACATTTAAGCCAAAAATAATTGCTTCTCTTTATAGTAATAGTAGGTCCAGTGGCAAAAAATCCTGCTATTAGTGTTTAGACCTCTGCTTTTCCCCTGGGGTTGCTGTTTGGAAAGTTACCAGGTAGAAGTTATAAGTCTTTTAATCAACCTAAGATGGTAACTAGGTTATTTTTAGGGGTTTGTGTATTTTTATACCTGACAGCTCCTTTTTTTTTTATTTTTAATTGGACCAAAATGCTCATTTCTGAATGTGAATACTTAGCTTAGATGCCTGAGAGTCCATTTTAGACATTGAAAGTAAATGTCAATTTGTTAGTCATGCACTTTTCCCTGTGCTTAAGTTTCTTCATCTGTAAAATGACTGTATTTAAGTTTCTATCTCGCACAGATGTTGCAAGATTTATTTCTATAAGAAATGTAAAATGTTATGAACTGCTTGTCTTGCTGTGTAAATACAAATTACTGACTACAAGCAAGACTTCAAAATTTTGGGTTTTTATCAGAAGCCTTGAGTCTTCAATACTGGCCTCAAAACCTGATGACAACACCCTTTCATGCAGCATTCCCATCAGATTTGCCTTTTGTGAGCGTGCAGTGGTGCATAGAAAATGTCTGAAGTGAAATGCAACTCAAAGTGAAACATTTCTTGATTCATTTTTGGGTTTAGATCTCTCAAATGTTGCAGCTCAGAGTGTACATGATGGGTAGATAAAGAGCTCAGCTGACCTGTGAAGCAAAGACTATAAAATAAAGGTCTTTGAGTATTCACTGGACCAAACTCTCCAGGAATTGTAGAAAAACACATCTGGTCTTTTTAAGCTCATAACATTCAGTGTGAAAGGAAGGTGGGTTTGTAATGATTGTCCTGATGCCAAACCGTGTGTGCTTAGAGGAATATAAATTATTGGGAAGCTCCCATGAGAGTGAAAGTCAACAGGTGTAAGGAGAGACCACCATCCTGGCCAGCACATGTTGGAGTTTCCAAACAGAGGCAGCAGGGGGGAGGTTGCACAGCCTGGGATATTTGGACATGGCTGTAGGTGTAGCCTCTCATGTTCTCCTACTTCAGGCACTTCCTTGGAGGCTTTGTGTTAGTGGAGAAACAGTCTCGGATAACGAGGATCCAGTCCAATGGATCAAAACCAACACCACATTTCACCAGCTGATGGTGAGGTAAGCACCTGAATTTAGGAGTACCAGTGGGAAATACATCAGGCAGAAATGAAAAATAGTAATGGAATGGCCAGGTTTGGATCTGGATACAAACCACATCAGAATGTTTTGGTCGTCTATATCTTGGATTAGAATGTTTCGTTTATAAATAAATGTTCGTTAGAGTTACCACTTCCTCTTTTTGTGAATTTCAAGAGCTTTGAAAGAAGCTATTATTTTGATTTTTCCTTATTTAAGATATAGCTGTGAGCATGCTCCAAAAAGAGTTGACTCCTGCCATTCCCTGAATTAGTATGATAAACATAAGTGAGCAGAGTTCACAATCACCAGCAGGCCAGCAGCAGGCTAACGGGTCTCTGTGCTTCTCAATCTTGTTAATAACAATGAGATAAGGATAATTAACAACTGTAAATATTCCCCAGACTGAGGGAGTATCCTGTTCCTTATGCTCCTCAAAGTACCTGGAACGGGTTAGTCCTGTCTACGGCACTGTGTCAGAATGTGAACCTTTGTGAGTGGCACTTTCCACAGCGAGATGCCAGCACCAGGTCCTCTGCTGTCCTTCCCCCTGGCACAGGAGTTGTGACCCATCCCTCCTCCATCCTCTGCTGTAACTCCTCTCCCACCCCCAGCCACCGCTGAGCTCTGAGGGAAGAGGAGATGACTTTCATAAAGCTTTTAGTGCTGCTGCTCGTTGCGCCGTGCTACCACCTATGATAGATTGATACATCAGGATTAAGAAATAATTTATTATAATCTTCATCAATTTAAAGTCACCATTTGATTTAATGGATTGAGGGTTTATCGGAAAAGCTTTTATCCACGGTCATTGACTCGAGTTCCCTTGGCCTGGCTGCTGAAGGAGATGCACTCTGATAACTGGTTTGAGATCAGAAGTGGCACAGGTCAATTCTTGTTTGCATTTCTAACTAGGGAAAACAGCAGGCACGGCTGCTGTCTGACATGCCTGCTATTTATCTTCTGGGATTTTTTTAACTGATATGATATAGGATAAGATCTCTTGGGAAGGTATTGGTGTTTGAAGAGCTGGAAGATGCATATTCAATCTGGATCTTTACCTCGGAGTTCCTAGATAATCTTGGGCAATTGAATTTCCTGTTAGCCTGTTTCCCTTGTATCCAATGATAAAGAAAAACAAAAGAGCATTTTGAAATAATTCCCTTGTCAAGGGCAAGCTAATTTTTGAGGGCATGTCAGTAAAATCGACCTGGTATAGGACACATATCAGAAGATGCCTTGTCTATACATTTTGTAGGTCATCTTAAATTACATCTACTATACTGAAGGTCTATTTTAAATAGGACAAGTGCTAAAATTCAATATAAGTGAAGCCTTTAAATTAAAATTTAATAGCTTTAAATTTTATGAAGTGGCATAAAGTATCTGAGATAAAATTAATGTTAAAATGCAAAATTTATGTTTCACTGCCCTTTATATGTAAATGCCTTAATTTTGGACTTTCACCTGACCCAAATATAAAAAAATATTAACAACAGAAGTTTAGAAATATTAGGATATACCAGAAAAGTTTATCTGTTTTGTGTGTCTATATATGTAGAAAAAAAAAGGTAGAAGAAAAAAAATTCCTCAGCGTGAGTGTTGCTTACATGCTACATTATTCAAATGTCATTTTGAATATTGGTCTAAAGATACTGGATTTAAAAAAAAAAAAGGATGTTATTTAAAATACACTTAAGACTTTCCAATAGTTATTAAGTAAATTTGATTGCTAAGTGAGATTTGAGGTGTATTATACAGTTAAAACATAAACTTAACTCCATGAGTTGAACACCTTAAAATTGTGGGACTATTTCTGCTACGTAGGAATTTTTAATCAACTATTAGAATCATTTTTTTAAATAGCTTTTGTTATTAGTGGACTTAGTTATTTGGTCTAGTACCACTCTTCTTTCGAAAGGCACATGACGGATTTCCCTTTTCCTGCCTTTGCAGTCCAAGGAGAATAGATGAGAGAAACGTATTTTCCCTCCATCAAAGCAGGAGTAAACACACATCCTCCAGTTTGCACCAGGGGTCTGTGTTGCATATTTTATACATCCCTCTACCCAAACCCAGCAGAGAAAAGCAGAAGTGTAGAACAGGCAGCGCCTGAATGCGGATGAGAAGGAAGATTTATCCTTGTCTGCGGCCGTGTTAGTGATGGCAAATTTAACAATGATTTCAGGGTGGGTGAGGCTGATGCCTCTCTCTCTCCAAGTACAAGTGATGTTGAATAATAGCATTCTTTGCCACTTCTGATTATTGCTTTTTAACACGTGAAGAAAATTTGGGTAGTTTTGTGGGTTTTTTTTAATGTGTAGAAGGGAGAGTCCTGTTTAAATTTGAACCAGGTCCCCCATTCTTTAATAGGTTGAGTGAAAACGTTCAACACAAATTGTTTTGTGAGATGGAAAAACACAAAGGTAAAACAAAACAGCCCTGAGCATGTAGCAGAGGTTCTCCCTGATGTTTGGGGAGCAGGGGTATTCAGATGATTCACACAGGAATTGCTTTATATGAGAGGTATGGAAATGAAATGGAGAAAAAGCAGTTGAGGAAAGGTGTGTTTTGGCAGGAGAGGAGGGGAATGAGGGTGAGAAGGCGTAGGTAGGAGGGAATGAAGCCTGCCAAAGTAGCAAAAGACAAAGTTTGTCAGCGGAGCAGAAGAAATGCCTCGTTAGCAGAGGATGAGCAGAGCACCTGGCTGTGCAAACAGCGACTGGGGCTGGCAGCCCAAGGAGAAATCCCGGGAGCAGGAGGTGCCCCAAGTGCAGGAGGAAAAGCCAAAGGGCAGCTTGAGAGGTCAATGTGGCTTGAAGGAACTGGTTGTGCTGAAGCTCCTATTTGAATTTTTATCTTTGCTTTTATTAATGCAATACAATCTCTCCCTTCAAATCACACTTTTATATGTCTCTTTGACTATGTATTAGATATATGCATATAAATTGCCTCCCAACTAATTTCCAAAGGGAAAAAATGTATTTTTTTTCAATTTACAGGGAGGATTTATAATATTTAAATGAAAACTGGCAAAATAAGTTTGAAATCAATGGATCTTCGGGCCCTCTCCCTTCTTAATAAAATAGAGGAGATCATCCCTGTAGAGCTCCTGGTTTGTGCAATATTGTAAAGTTACTGTTGAGTGTGGAAATTGAACTTTCAGGGTGTCACTTACCACCATCAATAGCCCTAAATATCGAGTGGTTTATTTATAATTCCAGCATTAATCCTGATATGAAGGCAGCACTGTGCTGTACATCAAAATCCTAAGGGATGGAAATCAAAGAAATTTTTCATGGGACTAGGAAGCATTTGATATGACAAATACTTCATAAAATTAGAGAAGCCTTATCATTTAAAAGATGAATCGCACTGAGTTGTAACTGCCCTGCTGTGCTTTGCATTCTGTCTGCTGATATCTGGTATTTCAAGTGTATATATCATCGACCTCCTTATCTCTACTTTACAATCTCTTTTTTTTTTTTTTTTTCTTTTGGTGTTGTTACAGAATTTTTGCTGATTCCTCATCTTTAAATTTAGTTTTGGAAGTGTTGGGTGGTTAATTTAAAGTAGGCTTAAGGTAACATTTAAGCTCAAATTACTGTTCAGGGATTTCTGGGGACGGAGGAGGAAAACTTTATTTTATATACTGCCTCTTCCTCCACGAACACCAGGGAAAACAGATCTCTGGTACAAGCCACACACATGACAAGAAAAGATACTGTGTTTTTCTCAGTAATTTATCACCTTCTGTATGATGGAAAGCCTAGTTTTCCAAAAGAAATATCAGGGAGGGAAAAAAATACCCTGAAACAAACTCATATTCAGTACAGGTAAGGAACTTGGTGACGCAAACCCAAGCTTATTTCCTGTGTTTCTGGTGGACTTCGGTCTGCTGGTTACAGATTCTAATGGGGATACTCAGGAATGACCCTGCTGTGTAATTATTGTCTAGTTTTGGGTGGGTTTGGGGGGGAAAGTTGTTATTCTATGACAAATCTGTTTAGACGTTTCATAACACATCTCAAATGAACACCATTTTCTAGCTGTTTTCAACCAAGCAAAATGTGATATGTCATTGTGACTGTAACAGAGAACCATATTTTTAAACAGATGTCATTTTTCTTATGATTTCTGTATTCCATTATGAATCACTGCCATTGGAGGGGAGGAAAAGAATCTCATCTCTAAATGTACAAAATCTTGTACCTGGAATACACAGTGTTCTGGAAATAGCAATAATAGGACACAGTAGTCCTCCCCTTCCGTCAGCCTCGAATGCCAAGAGCTCTTCAAAGAAGAAAAGCTGAGGCCTTAGAAGATATTATTCGGTATTAAAGATATGAATTTTTATATCAGAGCCAGCATATTACAATACTAACAAAGCCTTTCAGTATAAACAAACATAATTGATAGCATTGGGTATCAAATGATCTATAAAGTACTTTGTTTCGTGTTAGATGGCTGTGGAGGTTTAATATCCAGGAGAAAGTTGCTATAAAATGCCATAATGTTGCACATAAGAGAGCTGCTAATTAGAATTGTCAATCAGAGATTGATCACTACCTCATAAACTGCATAAGATGCTGTGCATCGAAGCAATTGTGTTATCTTAAGGGGACAAGGAACTGCAGCATTCAGCTCGGAGCTGTCAGCAGGATTTCACGGAGCGAAGGTCTGTTCTCTCCCTGCAGTCTGTTGAGCAGCCTTGCAGAGAACACCTAGAGCATCCTCAGCTTCACAGCCTGCTGATAAAGGAATGCTCTGCTCTAATATGATATATATTTGTAATCTCATTCTTTTTTAGTATAGAAAAATATATTGTAGTGTCATGTTCACTCTCCCGTTTTCTTCTTTTGTATTTCAACACATACAAGGAAGATGTTAATGGACAGCTCCTTCCCAAAAGTCAGAGCCCCACTCAGAGCACTGCATCCAGCTGTGGGGCCCCCTGCACAAGAAGGATGTGGAGATGCTGGAGAGGGTCCAGAGGAGGTCACAAAGGTACCCAAAGGGCTGGAGCCCTTCTGGTCTGAAGACAGGCTGGGAGAGATGGTGTTGTGCAGCCTGGAGAAGGTTCCAGGGAGATGTCAGAGACCCTTGCAGTGCCTAAAGGGGCTCCAGGAGAGCTGGGGAGGGACTTTGGACAGGGGATGGAGGGACAGGAAACAGGGAATGGCTTCAAACTGACAGAGAGTAGGGTTAGATGGGATATTGGGAAGGAATTCTTCCCTGTGAGGGTGCTGTGGCCCTGGCACAGGGTGCCCAGAGAAGCTGTGACTGCCTCTGGATCCCTGGCACTGTTCAAAGCCAAGTTGGATGGGGCTTGGAGCAACCTGGGATAGTGGAAAGTGTCCCCGTACATGGCAGGATGTGGAATGAGATGACCTTTATGGTCCTTTCCAACCCAAACCATTCCATGATTTGATGAAAACTGCCTCAGGTGCTTCACCAAGAAAAAAATTAAAATTTCATGCCATTTCAATGAATATGGAGAAGAGAAGAAGAATAATTCATTTCCTGGTATAGGAAATACATTGTAAAGAAAGTTGGTAGTTACTACTTTCACAATAAACTAAAGTCAAATCTCATTGTGTATTAACAGGAGTCTGATATTAAGTTGTTCCTTCTGCTTGAGTTCTTGGTTCTATCTGGCTTTATCTATGTAAATTGTGTCCTCAGAATAGAAACCTGTCTCCTCAACCTTCAGGTATCCAAAAAGAGCCTGGTTACAGTTTGCTGTGAGAGGTTTGGGATGGCAATGCCGTGTAGCTACTGAGGGACATGAAATTTCAACATAACTGTGATCAAAATATTGGTATTTCTCTGCATGATAATCTACTATCAATCAAAAATATCTTTAGACTGTCTGAAAGGAAGACATTCTAGGAAAGTAAAATTTTGTCTCCCCAGAAAACCCTGGTGTAGTAATTCAGTGTCAGCTCTGCTAAAGGGGGCAAAGCAGAGATCAGAGTTGGAGTTTGGTGGGAATTAAATCAATAAAATTACTGCCTTTAACTTGTGGAGGGTCAGGGAGCATATCCAAGGCAAGGCAGGATCAGCGTGATGTCTGTGAATTGTCAATCAGAGATGTTGGTGCAAGTTGGCTCTTTTGGGATCTGAGGGTTGCAGGGTAATTGGGGTGGGAAAGGAGCCCCAGGAGATCCTGGATCAGACTTCCTGTTCCAGAAGGATCAACCCTGGGGTCTGACTCACTTGTCTGGGGCTTGACCCACTTGGATCCTGCAAGCCTATGAGGTTGGAGGTGGGCAATCTTCTTCTCTCATTGGCTGGTATCATGGGGGAAAAGGCTTTCTTCATAACTGCTCTGAGTCACTCTTCCTTAGTTTTGAAGGATTAGAGTGATAAATGAAAAGGTGGAGGTAATAGTGAGTCATTCATGGCCAAAAATAAAATACCTTAGGATATTGTCTTGAAGAAAGGCAGCAAAGCTCATCCAGACCCCAGATTTATTTTATGGCTGCTGTGACTAGCCATGGGAAACAATGCCTTGCACTTAAGGCTCATTTGTACTGTTTTGCAAAGCAATCCTCAAACTGTAAGTGCTAGGAAGGTTAATTTGATACAGAGTTAAGAAGAGACTCTATAACTCATCCTCCCTAATGTTAATCATTCAAAACATCTTTACTTCTTAACTGACTACTGTCAATTACCATCTCTTAGAGATGCTGAATAGGTAATTTCTTGTATACTGATTCTTGTCAGTATTTTATAAAACAGTCAGCATCTCATTCAGAAAGCTTGAATTTGGAAAGAACAAAAAACCCTGTTAGAACAGATGGTTTCTGTGATTGACGCCCTAATGCACAGTTTCAACTCTGTCTAGTCACTTTAACAGGAAAGTGTTTTAAGGATTCACCAGTTGGCTTGTCAAATTAGCATCAGAGACCAGTTTGGCTGTAAAACCACAAGCATAAATCATTTGGTGACCTGAGGGTGGATGAAGTAGTGGCTAAAAGGAAACTTCTAACTTGAAGAGAAGCCTTTGCTGTGCTCGGGTATCACCTTTGAGCAGGGAGGTTGACCAGCTGGAGCTGACCTCTCCTCTGCAGGGTCTGCGTCCTTTCACCATGAAGTCGTGGAGGTGCCTATTGAGCTCCCACAAAGCAGCAGCAGAGTCAAGAAAGGAGATTTATGAGTCCTTAATGCCAGGGTCTGATACCCCCACAATCCAGCTACTGCCAAGATTTTAGCTCCAGACCATCCTTAATGGAGGGCTGTTCAGAAAACCAAGTTTAACTGAGCTGACAGTGGTGGGATAACATCTTGCTCATCTTATGAACTACGTTCATTAAATCAATCATCAGATCCTTTGTGCTGCCTCCATCACTTTGTTCTCAGGAAATTTGACTTCTGTAGAAGTGCTTGGCTTAGGTCAAATTCTATTTAGGCCTTTCTGTTGTGTAAAAAGTCTTTAGCAGCCAAAGAGCAAGCAAAGATGTGGCAAAGGAAAGATGTGGCAAGCCATTTACTTCACTGAGAAAAGTATTTGGGTATTTACTCCATATAATTCTGAATTGTGGATAGTGCCAGAAGATTTGTCTGAATAGAATAAGACCTGTAATACATCTTGCCTCTTAGGGGATGTGACTTTCCAATTCCTCCTTAATTTTGCAGACAATATTTTTATGGCAATAGTACCTGCCTGAAACGAGAGAGAAAGAGCTGTAGAAACTGGAGAGAAAAAATAAATGCAGAGGAGAAGAAGAGGGATATGGTCACGGGTAGAGTGAAAAGAGAAAATGTAAGCAAATAAAAAGGGAAAGGGAAAAGGGCAAAATAAAAAAGTATTTCAAGTGATGGGAGATAGAGGGATGAGTAGGAGGTGGCAAGTTCAAAACAAACAAGCTATGAAGTGTGGGATAAGCTTTGAAACCCCTGCTACAGGATGTTGGGAAAATTTGTACTCTCTCCATCACTTTTTCACAGTCAATATTACTTCCATATGCTGTACATGTTCAGCTTAGATGTCTTTAGCAGGGAGAATATAAAAAGGCACAGTAAAGAGACTAAGTTCAAGTAGAAGCTGGACACATTCATTGAAGATGAATCCTCTGTGGGTATCTTAGCACTTGGAAGCACCTCTGGTGGGTGCTGGGCCTTTGAGATGGGATGGGCAGGGGCTTTGGCTTTTCCCTGCTGTTGGAGTTGGGATGTGGGATCTGGCTCTGCTGCTCTGGGCCTCTGTGGCTGCTCCTGTGTCAGGAAAGGAAACCAGGCTGGCAGAAAAGCACCGTCAGCGCATGTTGCAAAAGAAACTTAGACCTCGAAAAGCAGGATGCCAACAGAGCTGGAAGATTTCCAAAGGGTTGATATCCATTTACCTTTGCCCTTCTCATGGCACTGGACTCCCCTGGCTTTCATCTCTCTCCCATCTTCCCGATCCACCTGCTGCCTTCTTTCTGACATTGCTGAAAGCCATCATTCTCCGTAAGCACACTTTGTCCTGATGGCTCCCCAGGCAGGTATTATCCCTCACCACTCACTATTTAGACTTATGCTCTGCTCAAGTATAGTTTTTGCTAATCTCCTTCATTCTGAGGAATTCCTAATATTTATCTAGAGCATATGCAGGGATTTCTTTGGAAAGATGAGCAGGAGGTACATCTCTGTTCAGATGAGTTTTGAGCTGCACAATTGAGCTGTGTGAAATGGTCATTTGGAATGAGAGGAGCTTGTTAAAATTGCTGTTTGCTTGATGCCATGAGGCTGTGCTGATGGGATTTCCAGCAGCACCTCAGCGCTGGGGCTGTGCTGGACATCCTCAGCAGATCCAGGAAACTGGATCCTGCATCATTCCCTTACAAATTGTGTATGGCTGACCCACTGCAGAGGTGTGAGGTGGTACAGGAGAGTGGCTGCACAGCCCTGGGTTAGGGTGAAAGGGACTCAGTCTGTGAGTTTCTAAATCATGATTTTGTTTTTTCCCTGTTAATAGACCCATTCCCTCTTTATGTATCCTTCACTAAGGAAAACACTGTGGTCCAAGTCCTTTTTTCCTTCTTGTAGGCTTTCACAGGTGTGCAGTGTGTTGCCTTGCAAGCAGTGGCCAAGGTTTCCTTTAGCCTGATCAATTTTTTGGTTGGTGAACTATTGAAAATTAATGAACACGTTATATATAAATTTTAAAAGTAATCTTACGGTGCTTTGCAAAATGTCACCTCTGCTTAGACTGAGAAGAATTTCACAATGCTCCAAATACACTGAAATGAATTCCAAAGTTCCATATCTAAAATGCAATCAAAATTGAGAGATTATATGTGCCTGTAAAACAGAAATACTTTTATCTGCTTCTCAAAGATAATTTTATATAATTTAATATATATGGGATATAATGATAAACTGGGTGCCTAATTTCAAATCTGAAATGATAAACCCCACACAGTTTTAAGGTGAATAATCTGTGTAAATTGGCAGTTTGTAATCCTTTCTAGCCACTTCTTTGAGCCAGCATTACATCACAGACACAGCTTATCACCCCTTGCATAAAGGAATTAAGTCAGTTTTACTGACAATATAGGGGACTATTTACCTCTGACAAAATTACAAGGTAATAAATACAAGTAATGTCAAAGTTTAACTACCCAAACCATTGTTAATTACCCATTTCCAGATGATTATTAGAAGAAAAAAAAGAAATAAAAAAATTACTTTTTCCCTGCATGAAGTGCTTCTAAGAAACTTCAAGTGAGAATAGTATAAGAGTGCCTCCAAGTGGCATCTATCTAAATTCCACTTCAGAGAAAAAGTTAAAGCAAGCTTTAGGAATTAGTTTGCAAAACCAAGCTAAACAAATCCTGCCTTTTTTTTTTTTT
>VWZT01005047.1:610909-624510 GCA_013397055.1 Pachycephala philippinensis
TTTTTTGTCCCTCTTAGTCCATTTCATTATTTACACCACCATAGCTGTTTATGTGTGCTGGTCAGTGGGGCTTGCTGTGTGTTATTAGGAAACCACAAGAGAAGGGTATTTAATCTAAATCAGTGCTCTTAGAGGCTTGTCTTTATATCCTACCTTTGCAGATGTAATCTTTAGATTAATTTTAATGGTTAAATTAAATTTGTTGATGCATCATGTCACGGCATTGGTGTTTCCTGGGAACTGCTGCTTTGAAGGAATTCTTTTTCCTTTGGTTTTGTGTTGCTTCTTGCTAAAGGGTCTCCAGCAGAGCCAACTTCTGATCCACACCCCCCATGGGCTCTGTGCTTCATCACTGCCATGGATGTCCTCGCAGGAAGAAAGGGGAATGGAGAAACTTTTTACTGTAGGACTGACGGTAAATGGAGAGACTCACAGAAAAGGAAGATGTACTGACTCTGTAAGCTGTGATCTGGTAGTGCTGAAAGGGCTGGAAGGGTCTGTGCCCTCACTCACACAGACCAGTGGCTTTCATGGGCACAGTCATGTGCTGGAAAACCAGGAAAAGAGAGAGGTGCATTGCCCTGTGCTCTTGGGGTTCTGGGCTTTGGAGAGACCAAAGGAGCAGTTTAATACAAACCCCTCTTGGTACTGAAACCCATCAGAATGAGAAGAAAGTCTTCAAAACCTACAAAAGAAAAGTACTTTTTTATCACTGTGCAAGTGAGGTCTGGAACTGGCTGTCGCTGGAGGTCATGGAGACAGCATCAGCCTGTTCAAAAAGGGTTAGAAAAATCCATGGATAGCGAGTCCATAAAAATATCCTGATGGAAAGGAGCAGGCAGAGATGTCTGCAATAATGTCCCTAATCCAGGAAATGTGGATGTTGGAGAAGGCTGTGAACCACAGGAAGTCATGCAGGCTCTCCCAGCTGGATGAGATGGATCAAAGGTCTCACCTAGTAGGGAATTTTTTGCCATTAAAAGAGATTATACCTCACATGTTGAAGACAATTGATTGCAGAATGGTTTCTTTTCTTTTTTTTTTTTTCTCCTCTGTACTAGAAAATTTGAGACTGTAGTCCTGAAGTTCTAATCACCATAGATGAAAATAACTCCTATAAAGGAGACTTTATGTGGAAATTTAAGAATAATACCAAATTATACATGGGAACAAACCTACAAGCTTCATGAGCTTCATGTGTTTTTTTCTTACAGGTGTCTCAAGTTATTGTATCCTTTTATAAGAAGGAAATAACTTGATATCTGGGAGAAAATCACTGTCTAAGAAACCTACGAATTTAAATTATCTTGCGTGATTGACAGGTTTTAACACCCACAACTAATATGGAGCTACTTGATGGCAGACTTCACAGTTTACAGATAGATTAAAAGGAAGCAGGAAACTTGTTCTTACTTTAAAGCAAGCCTGTGTAGCATATATCCAGCCTTCCTTTGAATAAGCAATCTGTTTTTGAGAGAGAAAACCTGCTGATATACATTTAAGAAAAACAGAAAATAAAAATCACTGTTGCACTCATTTTGTGTTTTTGTAGAGGTCTTTATAAAGACAGTAGCATTTAGCAACATCTATTTTTTACAAGTCTGTCTACACATTAAAGAGTGGAGACTTAGGTTTAGACATGCAATTAATAACAACAATAATCCAGCCTGGGAAAACACAAGCACGAATATCTGGTGTTTGTAACCTGCGTTGAGATTTCCCTTTGCTCCAAATGAATGCCTGATCTCTGTTTTTTTTCCTGACTGTTTTCTGTGTCAATCCAAAGACTGTTGTTCTTTTTTTTTTTCTTTTTTTTTTTTCCTTTAAAGATAAATCATGTTTAGCTCACTTCGAGGTTTGAGCGTGAAATACTTTCAATAGTGATTTGCAGTTTAGTAATCCTTGGAATGGCTTTGTTGGAGAAAAGAGCTTTGTCAGAGATCAGTCTGCAGGAAACAGAGATTTAAGAGCCTAGCTGAAAGAGTGGGGAAGTTTGGGAAAGCATATCTGAAGCACCTATCTGAGAGGAAAATGGTAAAAGAGAAAAAGGACTGACAGAATTTTCTCAGATGGAAATATGTAGTTTATGCAGCTGGCACATAACTATAGAATGGTTTTTAGGTTGGAAGGGACCTTAAAGATCCTCTAGCTCCAATCCCTTTGCCGTGGGCAGAGACACATTCCAGTTATTCTAGAATAACTCCAGACCTTGATCCACAGGAAGAACAAAGCAAGTTAAACGTGGGTAGGCAGAACTGAGCTGACAGGAGCTGAAACGTGTTGGAAAGGATGTGTGCTATTTACCACTGCCATGGAGAGTACTGCCCCAAATTCCCAGCATTTAAAAATTATTTTCACAGAAAAATTGTTAGTGGACCCCTATTTTTGACCATTGTCACTCTTAGTTCTTTTAAAGACTTAAAAGTAGTTTTCCTGTCTTTAGACTTCACAATTAGTTGGGTGTTTTGACTGCTTTTCCTAATGATGGGCCTTTTAATTATTTTAATTCTTCCTGACTAGCGATCTGTCGACAAATAGGAACAAATTCTATCATTTTATCAATATGTGATGTGCTCTGCAGGAATGTTTAGGTGCGTGTAAGACTGAATTCACTTTAAGGACGTGCTCAGTTTAGCAAGAAAAGGAAAGCGTAAGCTCCGTACCTAGTGAGCTAAACCACATTTTCAAAATTCATCCACTGGAGCACAGCTATGCATCAACAAATGAGTGCCTTGAGGAGAACTCAGGTGAGGTGCAGGCACAAGCAAACATGCAGAGAAGTAGTGATGAGACAGCTGCATCTCAGGCTTGATGCAGTAGATGTTTTACATGGACAATACTATTTCTCTTGAAAATTTTGAAGTAATTTTTCACTTTTTCCTTTTCAAGTCCCCTTCAAGAAGCATCTGCTGGTATCACCCTGTGCTCACGATGCAGTGACAAGCCAGGGAACACACCAGAGCCAGGGAATACACCATAGCTGATGGCAGTGGCCATGGCAGTGGTTTGACATTTTATTTAAAACCTTTAAGCACAATGAATCATAAGAGCTTTGGGCCAGATCCAGCACAGCTGATTTAACAGGATGGGATTTACGCCCCTGTCAGCGCTTGTCTCGGTATGCCTTGGAGGACAAGAGTTTTCTGCTGGATTATTGTCTAATTAAAATTACTGCAGAAAGAGAGAGAATCTGTTTCCCAGTGGTTAGAAAATGGGGAAGACAGCCCACCCGTTTTCCTGGGTGGATTTTGCCCTCCAAACTATCATGGAAGAGGGAAGCATTTTTACCATCTCTCAAAGAACAAAAAGCAAAGAGATTTTTGGGATGGTTGCACTCCATCTCCAGCCACTAAGATCACTCCTCTATCTTTTAAATCACTTTGTTTCAAAAGATTATCTTCTAACTACCTCTATCTCTATAATCTTATCAAAAAGCAATTGCTCAGAAACGCTTTAGAAGGTGATAATTCAGAATTAGGTAACTCTGTAGAGAACATCTCAAACTCGGAAGTACAGAAGGAGTTTAATTTTTGTTTTTCAGACAAATTAATCTTATGTCATAGTTTGGAGAAACTGTTGCTTGTAGCTCTTCTGCTAGAAAATTATGAAACAGCATTGCCAGCATGATTCAACATTAGTCAGGAGTGGCACCATTGCCAAAAAGATGTGACTCAGGCTCTGCCATGTGTTACAGAGGAAATGGACCTGTAATTCTGAAACACCACTTACAAGTACAATGACTGACAGGTCCTTGGAGTCAGAGATGCATTTTTTTCCCCAGGGAAATAAAAACGTATAGCATAATTAAAAGTATGAATAAATAGTTAAAAACTATCCTTATGAAAAATAGTGATCCCTTAATATTTGATATTTCGAGACAGTTTCACGGCCAGGATAAAGGCAAACCTCTAAGCGTAGGAAATAGCAACAGGAGATTGCCTTTCTTCCAGACTTGCTTTAGTGATCTGTTCTCTCACAAAAAAAGCGAGAATCCTCAGTTCTTCTCCCAAAGAAATCAGTGACTCTGGTCGATCTCTCCCTGGATTATCCCTGTTTCTCCATGAAGGTGAACGGAAGTTTCAGGCCTGAGGTTTGTCTCCAGCAGTGCCTTTGACTTCAAGTGAAGATTGACTGCATCTTTCCTTGTCTGTTCAGCCCTTCTGCTTGTTTCACTCTCGGGAACCTCTCAGGGATGGACAGTGGGTATTTCCCTGCCATGGCAGAACAAGGTCAGCTGTGGCGTGTGAAGACTTTTGGATGCAGCACTGAGAGCCAGACTGGTCAGTCACCTCCTCCCTCTTTAGTGGGAATTACTGATATTTTAAGGAGTGCTCAAGCCACTCTCCCAGGTTTTGTCTTGTTTTGTCAGGTCTGTAGAAGATGAAAGATTCATAGGTTAGAATCAGAATCATTGAGATTGCAAAAGACCTCTAAAATCACTGAGTCCAGTCATTAACCCAGCACCAAGTCCACACTAAACCTTGTCCCCAAGTGCCACTTCTGTCTTTTGAACACTTTCAGGAATGGTGATACCACCATCCTCTGGGCAGCCTGTTCCTCTTCCACCTATTCAGAAGGCATCTCTTCCCAAAGAGAAATACACTCTAGCAGTTTGCTTAGAGAGTCCCACACATTCCAAGCCTTCCCATATCATCTCTGGTCCACCAGTTTGTGACCATCTGCTCGTGCTGTTTGCATCTATATTTATTTGTGTGTTTTTGTTGGTGGATACATCTCACATAGGCACCTTTTCCTGAAGCGACGCCCCCTGAAACGTGGCAGCAGGAGCCTCAGTTGCTGAGATAATTCTCACCCACCAGTGTGGAGGAAGAACTGGTCCTAGTCCGTTGCTATAGCAATTTTCAGATGTGTGAATATGGCTTAATAGTGTCATCCTGGAGCACTATAAATCTAAAGTAATGCCTGCCAAACTATTACATTCTGAAAATTCCGTACTAGGGGAGTTAATAAAATTGATATGTGTGCAAATGGCATTTATAAGTTGCACATTACCAATACCATGCTCAGTCCCATTCCAATAAAAATCAGTTGCAAAACTCTCGTTGACTTTATGGCGTTCAAGACGAGGCCCAACATCCAGCTGTGATTAAGTATGCAGTCTTGACAATTCAATGAAGAAAAGATAAAAAGCAATGTTCCTATGGAAAACAAAGCCCCTCGTCTGTTTATCAACATATGTGTTCAAAATCTTCCATCGTTAAATAATACATCAATAATATTATAAAATGGAAAGGAAGAAAGCAAGCATCAAACCAAAATCTTTGATGCATAAACCTGTGTGAGATGATGAAAACCAGAGCCCAACATAGCTGTCTAATAAAATCTGCTAGGTGTATAAAATATGTGTACTCTACTATATAACTTTATAATTAATGCTAAATCATTTATTGTTATAATTAGCATGGTTAAATAATAGTCTTCAGCAAATTTGTAAAATATCCACTGACAACGCTTCTGCAGCTTTTATATAAAAGCGTAGTAAGACCAAAAGGGATTTAAAAACATGTTCAGTCCATGTCAGTTTTAAGGCAAATGCAAATCACCCCAATTATTTAGAAAACAATAGTATTATGGGCTATTCTTGTGGAAGAGGGACAAAACTCAGGGCACAGTACATTACAGTGCCATGTCTCTGGGGTCTGTTTATAAACAGAGAGAGCCCAACCAAGCAGAAATAGGAGAATGAGTTGTTTTTCTTCTTTTCTTGTGCATAGTTTTCAAGTAGAAGAGAACTCTGTTGTATTTTTTTCACACCTAAGGGGTGTTACTCCTTGTTAGTTTCTGTAGAGTAGCTACTTTACCTGGATGGGACTCAGAAGTTTGCACTCTGTAACTGAGGTGTTCCAGGGGTGGTTTTCCCTCCTTCTGAAGTTGCTGGTACTCACCAGCGTGCTCCCAGCAGTGCTGTGAGAGCATCTCAGGCTGTGCTAAGCCACTGCAGGTAGGTGGGAATGGGGATTAGCTGGAATTAATGACTATTTTCTGTAGCTTTATGGGTAGAAAAGGTTATTTGTGTTCTTGCACAACGTGTTCAGTCACAGTTCTATACAGTGAGTGTCACTGACCAAATTTTTCAGATCATAGAACCATAGAATGGTTTGGGTTGGAAGGAATCCTAAAAATTATCTAGTTCCAATTCCCTGCCATGGGCAGGGACATATTCCACTAGGAGATGCAAGGCTTGTGGTTTTAATTCAATAATCTAAGAAAAAACAATTTTTTTGCTTTCTGTGAATCAGCCTACCCCACACTTCAACTTTATATTAAACTGCCAGACAACCAATATATTTATTATGTATCAAGGTCATCCTTTATTGCAGCAATCAAAGACTTTAAATAAAAAAAAAAAAGACACTGAAAGCATGAAATATTCTGAAGAGATACTTTTTAATTATATGAACTTGATCCTGTCTTTTAAAATTATCTGTCAATGCGTCATGGTTGCTTTGCAGTGTTTGCTTTTCAGGGACGGAAATTGAGGACATGGCTCTTGTTGCAGTGGAAAATGAATTCAGAAAAGAGCAGCACAAGGCAAGGGGCAGAAATGCTGTGAGCCCCAGTCCTTCACTGGGGAGGTCCAGGGTCACCAGAGTGGGGGTGTCTGCAGCAGAGAGTGAGGAACTTCATCTCAGGAAACCTTGAAAGATTTTGCAGCCATTTCAGGAGGAATTGTCTGCCAGGTTGTGTGGTTTAGTTTGTGCTCTGCAATTCATATAAATAACACAGATTTGCTTTCACTTTGTTTTCCCTTCTCATCCTCTTCCTTCCCAGCTAAGCACAAACCTCAGTCTGCCTTTGATTCTCCAGAAAAGGTTGGAGCTCCTTTCCAGCAATTATTCAGATGTGAAGCAGTTCAGCATAGCAAAGTTAAGCTATAAAAATAACAGCAGACACGAAAAATATTGCATGATGGATTCTGATCTCCTGTGTTTTAACATTAATCACAGTATTGATTTTAACAGGGATGACTTCTCAGCATAGTGACTGTAGCTGCTTTTTTTCCTCCTTATTTTACTGTGGCTGATTAGTTTCTGTCCGATGTCCAGTGTAGAACCATCCTCTGGAGAGAGCACTTTCAGAAATACTTCTATTTTTTTCTTAGTAAAATTATTACTTGAAGAGATTAGACCTAATAACTGCAGTTGAGTCAGCTTGTGTTCTTATTGGATTATTATGCAAAATTAAAAGATAGCAAATTCAGGATATATTTGTCTAAGAGGCCTGTTGCAATGCATGCCCATAAACTGCAGATGATTTCAGTTCAAATAATTTGGGAAAAAAACATTGCAGGAAAATATCAGGTTGTGACATAAGTCACTTCTCTGTTCATTCATGATCCTTGTTAAGCCTTTCTTTTCTAATTTTTTTTTTTTTTTTTTTTTTTTAAGATCTTTCTAGGAAATGTCACAATCTCAATTACTATTGACTTCAGTGGTGCTGCTCAGAAATTAGATTGCTCAAAATCTTTATACTTGAGCTGGAGTTGGATAATCAGATACTGCTATCTGCAGGTTTAGTTGCAGCTTTGCCTCTAGCCCTGATATTTCTTCATTCCCTGCACCCCGTTGCTTTGGGACTTTGCAGGAATTTCGCTGTTCAGCAGATCCTTTGGGGATGGGTGTCACAAATCAGATGCCCAAGGCTGGGGATGGATGCAGGACATGCTCCTGTCAGTGCAGTGCCAGCTGAAGCTGAACATAAGCAATGATTTCTGTGTGTGTGAGATTTGCTGATGTGCATTAGGGTAAGTTTGTGCCAAAAACCTGTTAACCCCCCAAAAAGAATGGGGAACTGAGTGGGAGCTGGGAGAGCTGAGAGGGTACACTGAGCCATGCTGGGTCTAGCAGTGAGTGCTGGGACAGCTCCCTCATCTTTAAATGTTTGCATCTCTATGTTTAGTGTAGAGGATGGCTGTGGAAGTGATAGTTCTTCACCATAAACTACTAAAATTTCATGTCCTTTACCATAAGAACAACCACAACCGACTTCAGCGAGGTGCATTTTATCATTATTAAGGCTGCCCATCTTTGTTAGCTCTTCTGCTGCCTAATCACCAGTCTAAATATTCCTGCAAATGTGTCTTGGCTTCCCTGAACATACTTTAACCTCCAGAAAACTATTTCTCTTGATCTAATGTGCAATTCTCATTCAATCAGGAGTGGCTGGGCTTGACTTTGTGACCTCTTGAATGCAGTAAAATCACAAGAGTAATGCTTAATGACACACAGGGCTGAAAATATATTTTTAAGATTTGCAGGGCTGTTACTTCCTCAATTTCAAATTTATCAGACAATTAAAATAATTAAATATTCAGTCTCCATTTAACTTAACAGAGAGGTTGGGCCTACTTAACAGACTTTATTAAACTCACGGGTCAAAATTAATTTGTTAGAACTACTCAAGGCAAGAGATACTGTCCTGTAATACATCTATTTAATGCTGGTCTACAATGAAGCCACATAGCAGATTTCTAATTCAATGCTTACCAGTCTTTAGAACATTGTTTCAATCCATTTTACTGAGTAAATTTGACTGGGGCAAAATCAAATAACAAAGACAAATTAGTTGCATCTTCTGTTAATCATCGATTATAAATTAGACATGCTAGCTCAACTGAAATGTCTCCGAGGATGTGAATATTAGAGTTAATTGTTTAATTTGGAAAGGAGCTAGAAAGTTTGTTTCCGTTTGTACTGGTTGTAATGCTCTGAGATTAAGGTGTTTGGACTGTCTCTTTACTCAACAAGTGGCACTGTCTTTCAAACACTCCCTGATTTCATGGACCACTGTTTGGAGAGGAATGGGTGCCTCACAGCCAAAGTGTTTTTTCACTCTCATGTTGACTCTCATTTCTTGGTGTGTTCTCCATGATCACATTTCTTGCACAGAAATATTACACAGAAAAATGCTTAGTTACTATTTAAAGATATTCCAGTCATTTATTTCAACCACCTTGAAAGTTCTGCATAGGAAAATTATGCTTTGATTTTGTGTTAATATATGCCTAACACCATGGAAATCAGGTTCTTGGCTGATAGCCCTGGGTGGTACTCTGTTATAAATTTAAATTCATACTTTATATATAGATAATTTCTAGATATAATATACAAATCCTTTAGAATTTATATAATTTTATAATTCATAAATATTATAGTAATTATAATGGTTATAATAGTTTATATTATTTAGCTTTTCATAGAATCATTGAATGTTTTGGGTTGGAAGGGACTATAAAAATCATCTTGTTCCGACCCATTGCCATGGTCAGGGACACTTTCCACTATCCCAGATTGCTCAGGGCCCTGTCCAGCCTGGCCTTGGACACTTCCAGGGATGGGGCAGCCACAGCTTCTCTGGACAACCTCTGCCTCATCACCCTCACAGCAAAGAATTTCTTCAATTCTTTTATATTTATATAATTTGTGTGCAATATATAAAATGTATCTATATTTTGTAATTGTTATAACAATTTTAAACCCTTTTAGACGGGGTTGCTTATAGCTCGTACTTCAAAGACTTAGTCAGTCTTCCTCCAATCTTTAATTAATAATGGAAGGTAATAGGGCTCTTGGAAACACTACTGGATGCATGCTGAGCATTCGTCCATAAAATTTTAATGACAGGAGCGATAGTCAACTCTGGAAAAAAAACTTTGAGGAGTCTTTAATGCAAAGATATGGTGGTGACTTTGTTGACTCAAGAGTTCAGTCAGGGAAAGCAGAGGAAGGGGTGCATCAAAATGAGGCCCATCACCAATTCAGTGGCAAACCCATGGGACAGACCTTTTCCTTAGCAGTTGATTTGAGAAAATTATCTGAGGAATTTTATGAAGAGCATTCAGCTCTGCAAATCCCAGAGGAACGGTGCAAAAATAAAAATAATAATTGTGGAGCTCAGAAAGGAGAACAGGCAGCAGCAAGAATCGGGAATATTATTTAAATGAACTTTGCCCTTTGGTAAATAGCAAAGTTTTACCCTTTTTCTCTGCTATTTCTGGCAGTGTTTAGATGAGTTTGTGCTGTAGGTTGACATGTCATCCGAGTGCGCCGGCCTGCCAGGAGGCACCACTTCTAACTTTTGATAAGGCACATCTCTATAAATGCCATTTATTCTCTGAACAGCTGTATAATTAGGACAAAAAACATTTGGAGCACCATTTATTCAGCTGTATAGCTGGAGGCACATGCCACCCATTAAACCCAGGGAAGGGGCTTTGTTCTTTTGTGAAATGCAACAAGCCAGCAGATTTCATGAAAGCAACAAATTCTGTTTATTTGAGTGACATCGCGTTTAAGACTTTTTTCCAAATATTTTTCTGTTTTGCAAAATACAGCTTTGGTTTTACAAGTGCATCTTAGACTCAGCCTGTAATTGAAAGGTGTTGAAGGTAATGAAATGCACTTTTGATGAGCTGTGCACGTTCTCACAGTGCAAGGGGGAACGTGACCCCGGTGAGGGTGGATGTGGCTGGAGCAGGTGAGTTGGGGTCAGGAGCTGCAGGTGACAGCAGGGCCAGCTGCAGTCAATGGCCTTCTCTGAAAATTGCTGATATTGAGGCAGAAAGCATTTAAGTGCATTATTAAATTCTTTCAGTAGATGCTTAAACTCAGAATAAAGTGACTACATGTTTAACACCATTCACAGATGCCTTCCTGGGCTGATGCCTAAACCTGAGGGGAAAAGAAATTAAACAATGCTTCTAATGGCAAGAAATACTGTCTTAGTGAAATCAATGCAAATATTGGAATAGTCTCCACAGGGAAGTGGGGGATTCACCAATGCTGGACACTTTTAAGAGTCGTCTGGACAGGATGCTGGGCCATGTCTAGGACATGTCTTTGCCAAGAAGGGTAGGACCAGATGATCCTTGAGGTCCCTTCCAACCTGGTATTCCATGATTTATTTTGGCGTTTCAAATTATTATAATGATGAGAATGAACAAGCAAGTTCAGAAAGTGTAACCTATCAGCTCTATGATAAATTGGAGGGGCTTCAGAATATCTGGTCAGACTTTCTGGGGATTTATGAATGTCAGAGGCTTAATAACTGAAAGAAATTGGTTGAGTCTTTCTATCTGATCATGTTTGCTGTGCTTTGTGGTTTAAAATAAACTGTGTATTTGTATCAGGATTACACAACGTTGAACTAAGCACAGAGATAAATCTATGTTGATGTAATTTGCCTCCATTTTTGGCTACTTTCCATGCAAGCTTCTCTAACTCAAAATCCCGTAAAGGCTTTCTACCACAGTACATATATGTTTACTTTTGTATCACATTAACTTTTTCATAATTGTCTGCTTCTTGAAATGTGCGTTTCACTCTGATACTCTAATCACCTCTAACAGCAACAGAAATATACCTATGAAACAAGCATATATAATATAAAAATAATAATGAAGGGAAGAAATGACACTGCAGGTACCTGTATCTCCTCCAGTGTATGTGCTCAAACACAAAATTGGATGAGCTGGGTTTTACCCAAGCTGTGAACAATAAAAAATAAACTGAGTGGAAGATTTCTCTGCATTTCTGATAGTGAATATCATGATTACTGAAAATTATTCAAGATTTAGTCAAAGGACTCAAGGGTTTGATACTGCTGTTCATTTGCAAAAGGTTTTTCTCATAACTTCTGCAGGAATATTTCACTGGCGGCCATGAATTCCATCCTAATATTTTTTGCATATAAATTTTAATATGATATTAAGCAATATGTGAATTATATTCAACCTACCAAGGTGTATACTCTAGTGGAGTGCAAAATGTGTGATCTAGAACTTAAACGAAATTACTTCTCTATAAACTTTGAGAAGGTGGATTTTTAAATTTTTTTTTAAATTTAAATTTAGCACCAGAGAAGAGTTAGTTGGGGTCATTTTCACCTGTTGTGAAATTGGACAAGTTAATAGTCCTCTGTCTAGACTGGAAAATGTCACTACAATAGTGCTGAACTCTGGAATGAAAATTGCATAATTGCAGCTAGGAGATATTTTAGTCTATGCAATATAGGTGCTGCAAAATCAACATCAAAATGCGAGTTAAATCTGACGGCATTGTGTCTTCTTCCCTACTTCTTAAATTTTGAGGATTTTGCATAAAGTTTGTATTAATTTTTATGCATTCCTCATAATCTGATATGCTCTGCCATACTGGCACTTTTCAGGAACTGAGATTATTTCTGCAGCTTCATGAGATCGGCCCCATATAATCATGTCACACCATAACAGGTCTCCATAAGGTGTGCTATTTTCACTTTTCTGCACAAAGTTGAAGCTGATCCCCTCCCTCCTCCGTAAATTAGACACAAAGCCTTCAGGAAATCAAACCGAATAATCAAGCACTTAATAAAAAATGCATCATGGTACGTCAGCCTATGTTATCAACTTGGAAGAAAAAGCAGTATAAAATGCTCAGACAATAATAATTTTCAGGAATATAAACATTAACGCTAACTTCAACCTCATTGTACTTCTGAGATGTTACCCTTTTACCAGATTAAGCTTTCTTCAAATCTTTCTGACAAACTACTTTGTAAAAAAACCACTTGAGTTGATAAATGATTATGAATAAACAGATTATGAATGTGGAATGAAATTAGGTCATGTCAAAGATATCTGTTCCATGCACACTTGTAAATATTTATCACAGCCTCACTGGTAGGTCCTGGTCACTGGTAGGTCCCACTGAGCAAGGTGATTCCAGATATTCCTGCCCCCCACTTGGAATTCTTTGTTTTAAAACAGAGAAAAGAGGAAGACATAATGTCCTAAAGGATTTTTTTACCTTTTCAGTAGAAGAGTTGTTCTGTGTTTCTTCCAGAAAGGAAGATAAGGACAAAGCATTTAGAATTTTATGTGGTGCTTTATGATAAAAAACCACAAACAAACAAAAACCAAATATGCACCCCCCCAACAAAAAACAAACCCCAGAATTATTCAGCTTACTTTGGCAGTGAAAAATGGAATTTAAGTCATTGAAAAGTCATTGCTGTTTTAAAGCATATAAATTTCACAAATAGGACGTGAATATCAGATTGTTACCTCTCTCTCACCTCCTAAAGTATTTCTCTTTAGTATCAGCTTATTTTCAGATTTTTGACTTTAATTCCCATTATTTTGGATTGTTTATGAAAGGACTGCAACCTTATCCAATATATAGCATGTGTTTATATGTATAATTTGGATATACATTTATGGCAATAAATTTACAGAACAGAGTCATGTGAGCAACAACAAATTTTTCTTTATATTTGCAAAGTAAATATTGTGGGTTTCTAATATTTGCCTTCTATGTAATAGTTTATTGAAGCACAAACAGTTTGCTGATCTTGTCAGGAAATGGCTAAAAATGTTTTTAACAAAAGAAGCCACAATGATGCTTTAGGACAGTGTGAGAAATCACTATGAAATTAATAAATTTTTGTACTCTGTACATGACTTTTACATCCATCCCATTCCATGCTGTCCCTTAGCCTTTGCTGATCTGTGGATAACGACTGTAACAAGCAAAAAGGCATTTTAATTTGCCTTTTCCTTTCCAATACTCAATGATGATGGCCAGCCTTAAAAAAAAAAAAAA
>VWZT01005047.1:624544-641128 GCA_013397055.1 Pachycephala philippinensis
ATATGACCCATCTGCTGGAAGGTCATTTTCCTCCTTAATACAAGGTTTAATTTTCCTATGTTTAGTCAAGCCAATTTCTCTAGGGTATCCATGGAAGCTTAGTTCTAGTGAGGATCTAAATTGCAGTGAATATGCCCACGTATAATATTCAGTCTTGCATTAACTTTAATGCAGTGTTTTATGGTACAGTTTCTTTACAGGATATAGTTTAGTTAATGTGATAAAACATTAAGTTAATGCTCTGCTCCTCAGAATTTATTTTACAACTGGTTTTTTGTTTAAAAAAAAAAAGTCACTTTACAGGAACAAAGTCATGTGAAACTTGAAGCGCCTGGCTTGGCAACTACATTTAGGATGGCCAAATATCAGTGGCCATCAAATGACTGGTGGTAAATGTTGCTTGGAAAATAGTTGTTTTACAAGGGAAAAAGAACAGTACAAGCATAAAAGTTGCTTTCTAATACATTGTTTGTTGTACCTGGCAGCACTTTGATGTCTGTCAAGCAGCCCGTTCTAACAATAACACCCCAGACAACGTGAAGGGAGCAGGTACACCATTAAAGCACTAATAAAGTTCCCCTATATTCATTAATGTACCTTGTAATAGACCAGTTAGAAGACAATTTGTTCTTTCTTTCATGCAGATAGTTCTATTAATGGAGCAGGGAGAATGATGACAATTTAAAAGGTACACTAAAACACTCTGATGAATATATGGGCTGAGTGGCGCTCCTGTGGCTGGGATGTGAGGGAAAATAGAACACTCATGTTCTTGGTGGTGTAATTGCTATGAGTCAGTTCAGCTCTTGGTCTGGACTGGTTTAGATATTTAGCAAAATAAACTTACATTGCCAAAAAAATTGTTTCCACTATCACTGTACAGGTACAAAAATGATTTGAGGATTAATGCAGATTCAAATATATGGAGCACATTGGTCTTAATTCCATCCGGTTCAATAAATTTGCAGTGATGTGAAGTGTGGCGTTTGACACATCATTTCCTCACCACACAGTTCACCGTGCATTTCCTCAGGTTTATTCACCAAGAATACATGGCTCACCATGTATTTCATATTCTCTGGGCATTTAACTTAGATATTTTAGCTATCCAGAGCTAGAGACCAAATAGGCTGTACAGGACAGAGAGGTATTTAGATAGCAATTCAAAACACCTCCATGAGCTACCACAAGTTAAACCCTGTGAGGAAGAGCCCGTAGTTGCAGGTTGCAGAAGAGCAGTAATTGACAGGGAATATTCCAGTCTCCAGCCCAACAGATCATCGAAGCTTTCACTTATCTTTGAATATAATTTTGAAGTAGTCATTCCGAGTCTTCCCATTGTGAATTTATTAGTTGTGAAAAGGAAGCTTTTTGGAGAAGTTCTATCTGTGTTTTGCAGATTAACATTTACCCTAATCTGGAAAAGGATTTGTATGCATAATATAGAACTATTTGTACACTTAAAATTCAGCACTGGCTTTATTGTCTAGCTAAATCAGGATTAAATAAGTCAGAGTCTAAGTTCTTACTGACTGTAGGTAAGTTTGGATCAGGACCTACACTATCATCACCTCTCAAACTTCTTGAAAGGTTTTAAGAATATCGTTGAATAGAAATTAAATGAGAATAACTTTGTGGTGCTCTTGGTGTTACTCTTAGATCCTCTGTGAGTCATCATCTCATCAGAATAGGCCGTATCAGGAAGGAACCCTGCAGAGATAAAGCTCTCAAACTGTGATAGAGTGAGCAGGCTGATACCAAAGACCTGCAAAAAGAGTTGTGCAAAAACTTAAAGCACTTTCCTCTGGGATTTTGTTCCAAGGGATCCATAGAGAAGCACTGGTGGCTGGATAAAGGAACTGTTTCACCTGCTTGTTCTCTGAACAGCCCTGATGCAACTCAGTATCTCAGAAATTGCTTTGGAAATTTAACACTCAGTGATCTCAAGCTACCTGGAGAAACAAACTCCTCAACATTCCAGTATTTCCCATTTTATATTATTTTGCATTTTGAAGCATGATGGACACTCTGGAAGAGTCCTCTTCCATGAGTCTTTGGGAAGAAAGTCCTCTTCTGAGGGCTGAGCTTTTCCTCTGCATTTATGTTCAGAATTAGTGGCACCTTCCTTCCCTCAGCCCCTGTTAGAATTTAAGACAACCTACTAAGCAAAAGCAAACAAGCTTTTTACCTTTTTTATAATTATTAGCCTTTTTTGCCCTAGAAAGAAAAGCCCTATGGAGATATAATCACTTTCTATTGTATCTGATGGTTCTTAGAGTGATTTTTGTAGACTCCTATTACAGTTTCATAGTGTCCTATTGATTTTGTTTCTCTTAAGGGCTTTCCCACCAAAAGGTTGTATATAATATAAAGGACAATAGAAGAAATTGCTAAGCAGTAAGGATTATTATTCTCCGTGTTTACTGCTGTACCAACTATATGAAAAAAAAAAGAAAAAGAAAAATAGGCTGAGGTAACGAACTTATGACCACTGGGATTTGTAGTATTTCCTGTGTAAATGTATGATGACCTCCAACTGCCTAGGATGCTAAAATCAATAACGAGACATCCACCCACCGTTTATTACACTGAAATTCTTATGCAGGTTATATATTAAGAGAAGGCTTCGTCTGCAGTGTAGTGCATCATGTTACACTGCTGGACTTTTCTGAAAGCACCTATCATATCTGTGTGGATATTATATTACTCTGGCATAATAGCATTGCACTGGCAATCCAAATTCAGTATTTTTTCTTCTTAGAGGGTATATTTATGGCCAAAGTAGCCACAATTTTCTTCACATAAAATATGAAGTGTAATCTAATCTTTCTCTTCCTGACAGAAGAGTATTGTAATTCTAATCTTTCTCTTCCTGACAGAAGGGGATCGTAATTCTATTCGGTCCTCAGCCTTTCTTTACGAAGATTAATGATGGAATTTTGGAAAAAAGACAATAATTTCTTTTGAAACTAAAACTGAACAATGTTTTTCTCAGTTATGAAAGTAATTGTACCATGGTAGCAAATATTACTGCCACCCCTTCCAACTTTTTTTTAGTGGCATGAGTAATTCTTACTCTAGTAAAGAATCTCATTGGATGTGGATTAGCATCAGTCTTGGATGTAACTAAGATGATTTTGTGTTTCTTTTGCAATGGATTCTTGTTGGATAACAAATCCTTGAAAACTCTTTGTTATTCATCAGTTCATGATTGATGACATTGATGAAATTCAGATTTTCCAATGTCACATGAATTTATAGACTTGAGTGTGGTACCACTGACTCCACAGCAGAACTCAGGCTGACATCGGTGATGCCAAGAAAAAAAGGAGCTTGGATTCTGAAAACAGATGAACATCTCCAATTTTAAATAAGACCAATGAATGTCCTCCACAGATCTATCCAGCATGTTTAGCAAACATGCAGTGATCAAATAAACCAAAAATAAAGAGCTGTTTTTGAAAATATTGTTCTTAGTATGAAAATATTCCTTTGGATATCATATGAAAGAAAGAATATTTTAAAAAATTGTTTGTAGGGCTTTGCAACTTTAACCCAGCTAGGAAATGGAATGTACAATGCAATTAAATAACACATTGTAATGCTAGAGAAGGAAGAGTAAATTCTTTTAACTAGAAAAAAATGCTACATTTACCTACAGGCTACGAAATTTAAACCCCTGTGGTTATTGAAAATTACGATGTACAGAAAATTTGCCTTTTCATTTCCTCAGAAAAGGAAGTAGGGATAATTTAGTTTCAGACTTCAGTACCCAGGGAAAGAAAGAAAAAAGCAGAGTGGAGAAATAGCAAAATGACCTCATTTACTGAGGTGGAAATGTGCTGTTTAGTCTTTGATGTAAGGAAATCTCCTCCTCATTTCAAACCAGGACGTATTTCTTATTTCCAGGTTTATGAAGACAAGAAAGTAAGAAGTGGGCAGGAAAATCCAGGTATTATATAACAGGAAAAATTTGACAGTTTCATAAAAAGAGCTGTTGAGCAAAAATGTTTCATTCCATTCAGAATATTTTCTCACAAATATTGTGGCACTTGGATTTTTTGCTTTTGAGGGCCTCATTGTAGCCTATAAGTAATGCATAACTCAGTTCAAGAATTAGAGGCATCGAGATGAAATTGCCATGGATTTATACCCACTTTCTTCATCTCTCTCTCTCTTTTTTTCTTTTAATTGGGTAATTGAATACATACTATAACCAAACTGGTATAAAAGGTCAGAGCGTGAGTTAGTCTCCTCTTGGGACACTTTATTATGTGTCCTTGCAGCTTTTAAGGATATTTCCACTATGTTTAAAGAAATACATCACTAACCTGGGCATCAACCATTTATTTTTGTGGACTCTGCCTCCTTGGTTTGTCCTCCACAACACATCAGGAAACCCAGGCCATTGTTCGCCTACAAAGGAACTCTGATAAATAATGTTTGCTGAATTTGCTTGTTGTAAGCAGGAAATGCATAATGAATAAAGTGTACAGAAAGAGAAACCTTTAGAAATTAAGATTAAAATATGGCCTAAGGTTAATGATCTATTATCCAGTGTTTCTTTTCTTTCACTAAGGCATATCTCGGCTTGCATGTGCTGTAGTTATTGAAATTATAATAGAAGAAAATATTTCGGTGGAGAAATTATTGCCAATATTTAGATTTAGAAAGAATGCGAAGTATAACATCAATTTAAAACTCATTAAAATTATCTTACTAGTTCCTTCTTTTACAAAAGGATTTGGGCTGGATTAATTATATCATGACCAAATGTAGAGACACCAATGCAATGTTTTGCTGATATTGTCCTTTATAATTATACTCTAAGTCTTGACTACAGATGCCCTGTATCCATCTTCTTCTGAAGTTTTTACTTTGAATTGTTGCTTTAATTTGATTCTGTAACTAAGAATATACTCATTGTTACTACTCTTCTTGGTAGGAAAGAATCCTCAGAAAGACAACACGTTTTTATTGATGTGATATTCATTACAGGAGTCCTTCCTATACAATGACCTGCAAGGCTTGATGAAATTTGGCCTACGATCTGCATCCAAGGCATTCCTTGTGGGTTGGGGAATTCTGTGAGTGTCAGAAGGACTTTGTAAACTCGTTAATGGGTTCTATTGTATCACCTCTGTTAAAAAAGAGAGACGGAGAACAAGGAAAAACGTGCAGTGTGTGGTGTTGCTGCAAATGCTGATCCTTTGGTGTAAGGAACACAAGCAGGAGTTGAGCTGATGGCCAGAACAGATTTCTGGAGAAGCTGAGATGGAGGTGAATTCAGGAAGTTGATCAGGTTTGTCTGCCTGCTCTTCCCGCAGCAGCTTAGAGCCAAAGAGCCTAAAAATTTTAATGTCAAAATCTCTTCATTTTGTTACCTATCTTGTTATTCAAAAAAGCATCCAATTCTTCAACCTAAGAATAAATCAGGTTAAAAATGTGGGAAAAACTTGTGCTATACAGCTGCTTTCATGTGAATCCCAACCAGCATGGATGAGTCACCGTAGAAGTCTCGTAATTTTCTGCCGAGCGATAAATTATTACCTTGGTCTGCTCTGGAAATGGGGGAAAAGTTAGCTAAAAGTGTTTGAAAAAGCAAAACCTCCTACCTTTTTGCTGCATAATAATAGACATAGTTATCTCTGATGACTCATGTTATGGGAGGTCATGGTGGGAACCGCAGAAGCAGCAGCATTTTGGCATTGAATTTAAAATGAAACAGCTCAAATTGTTCTAAATAAATATGGCTTTTTTTTCCCTTCCCATTTGGGAATATTCTCAGACATTCTTTTAAAAGCAAGTATTTCACATGAGATTCAAACTGCGTGAATAAGTAATATGTCATAATAAAATGTCATTAGCTTTGTGTTTGAAATCTGAATGGACAAGAAAATAACGCTGTTATTATTCAGACTTAAGTTTAGAAAAATAGACTTTAGGAAAGTGAAATAATTTACCACTGGAAGTGGCTGGCTCAGAAACCCATGAAAAAATCCATAGTAACTTTAAATATTAATGAAATATTTATTTGCTATAAAAATAAATATTGTTCGATTTTGACATTATGATTTGTCAGGGAAGGTTTTATGTGTTGTCATTTAGAGTTAAAAAAAATTATTTTTTGGCAAAATTTTACCATGATGGCAAAAATATTTTGATCAGTGATTTAATTTTCCTATTCCAGGTTTACCTTTCCTCAGTTTAGTTTCTCTTCCTCCTGCTTTTATACATATATTTTAAAAAAATTTTAAAAAAGAGAAAAAAATACAAGAGGAAATGCAAGAAACAATTTCTCAAACTTCTCACTTTCTAGAAGTAGTACATCCGAGTTTTCTGTTCCGTTTAAAAGTCATGTAACTTTTTTTGGAATGTCGATTTCCCTGGAAAGTGAATATCATTCTTCCAGCTCAAAGCATGATACACGTAGTAAAGGTACACCTGCATCACCAATCTCAAGCTCTCAAACAGGGCAGATACCTTTCACAGGAGCAGCTATTCTGGAATTATTACTTCTGTTTTTCCAGGTGGATGGACCTTTAGAGCTGATTTCATCCAGTTCAACAGAGGTGCTGAGGGTAATAAGCATTTCCCCCTGGTTTTGTGAAAAGGCAGGTGGGTAAGCGAGAAAGACACGGTGAAAACCTTCTCAGACATCATCCCCACCACCCAGCTCCCACTTCTCCCCACCTGCATTCCCTGCTCCTGGCACTGATGTGTGTCTGTGCCTAAGGCAGCGATGTCTCTGCTCTTGCAGGCTGAGGCACAGGAAGAGGTGAATCACTGATGTAACTCAGTTAAAAACCCGATGCCTTGCACGACATAAATCCAATTTTTCAGGTGTTCGTGAACTTGCTGCTTTGCAGGTGATCCATCAGAGGTAGAGGAAGTTTTGGGAGCTCCGTGTTGTAGACAGGCTCTGTGATATCCATGGAAGGACAGAGAGGAAGGGGTTGATTAGTTCTGAAAGGATCCTCATCCAGTTTCAAAAAAATCAGAAAAAAAAAAGAGTATTTTCTTAAAATAGTTGAAGTCATCAATGTGAAAGGTGATATAAAAAAAAAGAAGATAAAGAAAAAAAAGACAATGGCTTAAAAGATGGAAAAATTAAGCCTTTGATCTTCACTTTCACATTCCTGAGTGACTGAAGGAAATCCAGTGTCAGATAAAAGCAGTGCCCCATCCCAACACTGAAACCCTGTTGAGGCTCTGCCCTTCCAAGCATAAGTAAAGCAAAGAACGTCGGACTGTGACACTGAAGAAGTTTAAACGTCCTAAAGGAAGGTATCAAAGTGTGTATTGCAGGCTTTAAATAATTTTTAATGTTGTCGGGAACATTCAATTGAACAACAAAAAATATAGAAGCTCAAAAATATCTTGGTTTGTACTTTCGTGCAAGTTTATTGGAAAAGCAATATATGTGCTGTCCTCTATTATTAGGAAAATTGATGATTACAAGGTAACTTCTATGGGATACAAAAATTTGTGTAGAGACCGAGTTCAATTATTATTCAGCACATTGACCAAGCATTAAAAAAAAAAGAAAATGCCAAGCAAACCATATTGAACATCTGTCTCAAAAATGTTTAAATCAATAGGAAAAGCAAACTTTATTTGACTTGTAGTCACAGTCTAATTCCATTCCCAAATTTTCCACAGGCTAAGTAATTACAATTAACCAATGATTAATGCTTTCACTAATAAGAATTTTGTTGAGGAGCTGCATATACCATACTTTCAAAAAAACATGGGAAAAGGCAGGTTAAAAGGGTATTTCACAGGCAGAGATATAGAGAAATCTATAGCAGAAAATGGGTTATTATTTGATCGTTTCTGAAATTTGTTTTGTATTTGATTTATGACTTTATAGTTTACACTTTCAGTTTATCAGTTTTGCAATGTTCATAGACAAAATTATTTCCACATTTTCTGGGAGTAAAACCAGGCAATTCCATTTTGAGCTGATGAGTGAAGAAAATTGATTTTTCTTCAGCAGTATTTCTTGTATTTACTAATATCTCCTAAATTTTGGTTACGCAATTTTATTTCACTTTGTACTTTGTTCTTCACTGCTAGAGTTTCTTGAGGGGTTTTTTTTTTCCTAAAAATGATCTGATGAAATATTTGCAGCAGCTTAATAACACAATATTTCATTTAAAATGAGGCCAGCAGTCTCCCATTTAATTCAGATAAAAGAATAGAAATTCTAGAATTTTTTCTTCTTGGTTGTCCGGTTTGTAATGTTCTCATAAAATCAGAAAAAGTAGTTCAAAATAATGAACAGAACTACGACAGTGCATTTGACCTAATGAAAATCACTGGGGTTTAATTATTTTCCTTCTTTTTTATTTGTACAGTTTGATCAGAGTCAAGGCATTCTGACAAAATGCATCAATTTCCAGAATTGAATATTTTTTCAATAGAAAAGCATTTCCATTACAAATCTCTGTTGGTTTGACTGCCTTTCTATAGGGTACTTCCTGCAGTAACTGGCTTTACTGTCTTCCAGATACAGAAAACACTCCTGGATTTCAAATAAATGCCTCTGTTGGTTACAGACCTTGTCTGTCAGCCACTCTTGATTCCCCAGGAACTTGCCAAAAGTTTTTATTCATCCTAGAAATATTCACACTGGCAGGAAAACACATTGTCTAGAAAAATCAACAGCTCTGCCATCCAAAATGGACAAACGAGGGTCAGTTTCTTAGCCATTATCTCTGCCTTAGGCTTTGGAATTTAATGTTTAATTTTTTGAGGAATCAACATGACAAAAATCCAGAAGGTGAGGGACTTGTTCACCTGGTGAATTAGGACTTGAGATCTGTGGCCATGCCTTGTTTGGATGTGTTTAATCCCAGAATATGCTCCAGTTATGTCCCAGCTCCATGTTGAAGGACTCTGGTCCTCCTGTCCTCTTCCCTCCCTGTTTTCCCTCGCAGCCTGGATTTTCCCTGCCAGACATGGGGCTTGCAAGTGACCAAGAGGATCCATCCCATGTGCACAGTCTCAGGGACACGTGGGGACACAGCAGTGGAGGTGAGATATTCCAAGTGACCAAGAGGATCCATCCCATGTGCACAGTCTCAGGGACACGTGGGGACACAGCAGTGGAGGTGAGATATTCCAAGTGACCAAGAGGATCCATCCCATGTGCACAGTCTCAGGGACACGTGGGGACACAGCAGTGGAGGTGAGATATTCCAACACTGGTGGCTGAAGTCTACCTGCTGTAAATCCTTGGGGAATTTCCCTGTTAAACTCATGGATTTAATACGACTCAGTCCAGTCCATCGTCTCTGGGACTCCTCAAGATAATGCAGCATTCTGAGACTGGGAGTTCATTAGGCACAGACAATTGAGCTAAAAGGAAAAACACGTGGGTTGAGTTCTGTTGCCTTTGTTACATGGGAGATCAGGCAAAATGAGCCCCTGCACGTGGTACATTGTACATTGATACAGATATTTTATGTGTGATAAAATAACAGCAGTTTCCAGTGGCGTGGGAAGTTTTCCCTATAGACAAACCAAACCTGTTGGGATTCTTATTAGTTTGGAGCCCACTGCTACTTCTGAAACAGTTAAAATATTTTACCCTCTGCGTTCAGTAACTGCTTAATGTTTAATAATAATTTTTATTATTATTATTTTTTAATTCTGTGCATACTTTGAAAGTGCAATCAGTATTCTAACGAGTTTCCAGGTTGCTGATTCCTCTGTTGCAGAATAACTTGCACTGGAGGACTTAAAAGGCATCTCTAATTTCTGTCGCTGTCAAAGAGCGGGTAGGTCCAACATTTTACTTTGAAATTATGTTCTTCTTATGAACTGCTTATTAGGCAATTAAATGTGCTGTTTAAGCTAGAACTAGCTAGAAATGGAAATAAAATTATTTTAAAAGACTCAGTGGTAGCTCTTGTTGAAAGACAGTTGTGGCTGTGCGGCTGTCAGATAGGGTTTAGAGTAATGAGACACACAGGTAATCAGCATGAACTGGCAGGAACAGTTTTTCCATGATTTCATTCCAAGGGGACCTGATTAGAAAAAATATTGCGCTTATTACTTCTGAGCGAGCATTTTAAGTAGGCTTGTCTAGAAAGAGAATTTCATGTGACATTACTATTTCAGGCTTCTAAAAAACTGTGAATTATGCGTAAAAGGAGGGAAATTACTGTTTCGGATTAGTGCTTTAGCAGGACCTGCTAGCCAAATGTTTTTAGTACTTAAAACTTCAGTGTGCTGATCTCCAGTCGTGGAAAAGATCCCAGATGTGACAGGCTCCAGTATTTGTGGAACAAGTGATACAAAATAAATACGGGAATTAGGGATAAGGTTGTGATTTCTGTCTTGCCTGTACAGTTTGGTGCTTTCTTGTGTGTTCTAAAATCATCAGGCTAGTTTTTGGTTATTATTTCTCATTTACTAGGCTCGCTTTATTGAAGTGGACCTCAGAACACCCCACAACCTCCTTTGTGCATTGAACACTACTCCTCTGATGTATGAGGGAGTTCTTGTTGACTTTGACAACACATAAAACAGATTAACATAAAATTAAATAATTAGAGCATCAAAACAGACATCTGACTTTGTAATACTACGAATACACACAGTATGACAGAATAGGGAAGATGGGGTATCTGCAATCTCTTCTTCCTCTCACCACTTGGGTTGCAGCAGAGCTCAGAAGTCCTAGAAAAAAATCTGCAGTATAAACAGAAGGTAAGGCAGGAACTACCACAAAAATACACAATGATTTCAGCAAGAGAAAACAGCAGATCATTAGCAGAGCCAGAGGAATAACTGGAATCTCTTAATTCAGCATCCACGGCCTTGTGTCAGGTCCCCCTGGTCATGGATATTGTGATGGTTCAACTTGTGCTGCTGTGGGAATGTGGAATTTTTGCTCTTTTTATACTGAATGGTTCAGAAATGGCTTTCACCCTATTTTTAAGTATGTGAAAACTCTTAAACCAATGGTTAAATTGTCTTAGAAGATGAAATTTTTGCATCTCGATAAACCCCAGTTTGGACACTTCAGCCATTTTATATTTCTGAAACCTGAGGAAGTTTTTACAAGTAGCTACCAGATACTGTCTCATCACCACAGTAGGTCCAGTTCACAGGCAGAGATAATTCTCACTGATGTAGGTAAGAATAAAGCCTGATCATTCCCTTTTGACTTTTCAAAGAAAAAAAAAGCATGATGTAAGGAATCACAAGAGCTCCCACAGACTCTCTTGAAGGAGTCCGTGACATGCTTGGAAACATAAAGCTGAGCTACAAAGCCCTGCACTTTTTAAAATCTGTCAATTGAACTCAACAATGCTTTTAAAACTGAAATTGTAATTATAAACTAAATAATCAGCTCACAAAGGGGAAAAAATTGGCTGTTCAACATTAGCTAGCTACCTGGAGTTATGGTAAGTAGTGCCATCATTCATTTTAAGGCATAATGAGATGCCAAGTTTGAAGGCATAATGAGATGCTGAACTTGAAGAATATTTATTTGATAGTCATCTCCTGTATGCTCCCTGATTAGTTGAAGCTGAATAAACCCAAGAGCCCAGCATTAGTGACAAGCCAGCAGAGCGCCAGTTGCCTGGAGCATCATATGGGTAATGGATTATAAAATTCATCTCAATAGGTAAATCTGTCACCATCCCACATTTTGTCTGAAAAACTTGGTAGTGTCATTGGTAACATAGAGCTGATCTTAATACAAAAAGAACCCAAAAAACCCACAAAACCCCCTCCAAACTAAAACATTGGTCAGGCTTTGGGATGGGCTGCCCAGGGCAGTGCTTGAGTCACCATCCCTGGAGGGATTTAGAAGAGGTGTATTAGGAGGTACTTGGGGTCGTGGGTTAGAGGTGGGCTTGGCAGTGCTGGGTTAATGGCGACCTAATGATCTTAGAGGACTTTTAGAGGACTTTTCCAATCTTAATGATTCTAAATTCTAAAATTTCTGCAGCAGGGCACTGGGGAAGGAGGGTCCGGCCTCCCCGCAGGGTCAGTGACGTGCTTTGGTCTGTGGGTGGTACATAAGAGCATTTTCAGACCCCAACTCCATGACAAACTAACAGAAGTAATTGCCCTCTGCTTGTGTGAATGAACAAGGCTGAAATCAAACACAAGAAAATACTTTGTGGCAGCTGGATGCAGTCAGGACTTTGTGGAGATAAAAATCCCATCCTTTGGGAGCTGTGCATCTGAGAGGAGCAGACGGATAAGCTAAACACTGTTGTTGAGTGGGCAGCACCCTTTGGAGAGCAAGGAGGGCTGCTGACATCTAGTGTTTCCCACTCAAACACATCTCCTGCTCGTGCTCTTCAGGAGCAGAAGTGCCTGTGTGTGGTTGCAGCCCCTGGGCTGCTCGGGCAGCACGAGGTGCAGGACTCCATGACATCTGTGAAATGAGGAGCTTGTGGAGGGTGAGGAATGAAATTCCCTGTCCCTGCTACCTGTGACAGCTGTGCCTCCAATACTCTGATCCATGTGGACACCGGGGCAGAGGGGACTGCAGGGGGAGCTGCCTTTGAACATTTACTTTCTTTCTCCCCCAGTCTTATTTTCTTGAACAAAGAAGCAATTTCTAAAATCAAGATCAAAAATTATTTCAAGGAAAAGTCAGGAAAAGACAGTAGGAAAATGGGGGGTTTTTTGCCTCACTTCCTAAACCCAACAACAATCAAGTTTTACAGTGTTTACTTTACATACAAAGCAAAACAAAAAAGCTGAGAAAGAAGGCTTTCACTGATATCATAGATGCAGTCAGAGCACATAAATATTTCATGTCCTCACTGTGATTGTCACTATGCTTCCTTTTAACCAAACATAATTCTTCTATAATAGTTTCATTGGAGAATATGTTTTGCCTCCCTACACAAGTTCATTCTCTTTACTCTGTCTATTTACAGTTTGTGCACACTGTCTGATTACGTTAGGACTGTCATTCTGTGCTGTCATTATTATCTGGATTGTTTTGTTAGCTCTGTTGCTGTTAGACTCATTATTTTCAGCCTGCTAAATGTCCTGACCTAGATTTGATTGCCTACCAGGTGACTCATTATTTAAATTAACTGGTAAATCTACATCAGGCATTACAATCTAATTCCTTGAATTAGATTGCCTGCTGATTCTTCCTCTCCAAATGACTGATAGTTTGAATGATTGCCATTTATGGAAAAAAAGAAAAAAAGAACTAAGCTTTTGTGTATGAATCAGTATTTAACTATTCCTTTTCTTTTATACTTTAGCCTCAAATTGATCCTTGAGGCCTCAAATAAAATTGTAGAACAGTTTAGGTTGGAAAAGACCTCTAAGATCATTGAGATGGAGGGATGTGGATTACAATGTTTTTACAGTGGAAAATATGTTAATATTTTGCCTGTAATAGCCTTTACCTAAATATTCTAGAAAGATATTTTCTGGCTACTGTTGAGGCTGTCTTTACCTATATTGCAGATCCTTTGACATGCCAGCTGCGGGGAGACCTTTGTGCTAAATGCAGGAGGAGATAGTGACTTCCCCGAACATCTCTTTCAACCTAAAGGTTACATTGAGAATGTCTTTTTTGCAGTGATGGATGAGTGCCTGCATGAGCTGTATCATTATTTTGTGTGGGGCAACTGGTGCAAGTGCTACTCATCAATGAGAATAACTGGTTCACAATCTGTCTCTCAAAGATAAGACACAAAAAGGACACAGACCTCGGGAATGACTCCCAATCTGTCACTTTAACCACAAGACCATTCTGATGAGGACATCAGTTTTTCTTAATGTGTTTGTCTAGAGAAGACACTTTGCGTAAGGAAATATACTATTTAAAAAACTTTGTAAAGCATTACCCTCCACAAAATGAATTTTAAGTGTGTCATTTTGTGCCACTATAATTTAAATTGTTTCCAGCTGACGGTGGGGTTTGACTCTGCAAGGTCACTGTTAAATTGCTGCAGTCACACTGAGCTCTAAGCCTGTTAGTGTTTAACAGGACGGGAGTTTCTTCCCTTGAGTTTTTGCTTTTCACGGTGGAAGGGGTGAGATCCCACTGCTCTGCTAAAGGTTGCTCTACCTCTTCCTTTTCCCCAGAGCATTTGTTCCGTGGTTTTCAGTCTGACAGTTTTGACTGAGGTTAGAAGAGTTCATCTTGTTTACAGCTTCTCTGGATGGAAGTAATGCATGTGTATATTCATGTACCAGAGATGTAAAAGGTTTGTGTTTTGGGGATGGTTTGCTCACCCTCTCATTGAGACAGCTCTATCCGTTCACTGTCACAAGGCACAGAGAAAAGGAGTAATGGTATTTTTATTTTTTAATCCATCATTACCACGGGGCTAAGAGAAACCTCTCAGCACTACCAGTGGAGCAACTTCTGCTACTCCAAAGGAGGGCAGGTGGGGAGTAGACAAGCACTCGGGCTCATTGCTGAATGGTCTCAGCTCAGTGAACATGCAATCACAGGCCTAATTGTAATCAAATAAGTAATCCAGGCCCCAATCCATAAGCCACATAAGGGTATAATTAACATTAAACAAGTGCCGAGTCCTATTAGGTTTAATAGAAGATAAGCACGGACTAATGTTAAGCATACACTTACCTACCCAATCTCCACGTACTTCAGAGGAGCAGCCTTAAATCTGTCGTGTGAAAAGTGGGTTGCTTGAGTGTGGATTTTAGCAGATAGAAAACCCCAGGGTGTATAAGAAGTGTAGGTGTTTAACATGTACAATTCTAGGCAGAAATATGAAAAATGAAGAAAAGCAGTGCACTTAAACCAGCCTAAATTCCCCTGAGATTATGTGTCAGTGCATAAGGCACCCCGTGATTTATTCTGTCCTGTATGAAATATGAGAGAGGCTTAATGCAATGTTTGTGCTTGTTGAAACATGAATAATCCTCGTGTGAAGGTCTGCTCTGTGGGACAGAAGCTATTCACAACACTGAGGACTGGTGTGGCTAAAACTCTTGGTGACAAAGGGACAGCCCAAGGCTGGGTTGGATGGGCTTTGGAGCAACCTGGCCTAGGTCAAGGTGTCCCTGCTCACGGCAGGGGGTTGGAACTGGTCTTTAAGGTTCCTCCTAACTCAGACCATTCCGTGACCCACAGAAGCAAGCAAGCAGAGCGTGTCCACAGGTGTTCAGACAATCTGATTCAAAAACATCCTGAGAACTCCAGGGGCCAGAGAGCCTGTGTCCTTCAGCATTTTAATTGCCAGTTTTCAAAATTACCTGTTAATGAAAAATCAAGTGTCTTAAACCAGGCAGAAATTAAGGGGAGAAAAAAAACCAGGGAAAATAGAGTGTGAGAGAACAACTTACCAGTACAGTTGAGAATACAGGAAAATATGTTAACTACTGATTGCAAAAGACATAAACTATCAACAATTTTCTGCACAGCCAGGGTAAGGACTGCAGAATTAAACATTAATGCTAAGCTGCTTAAGATGAATGCTGTGACTCCAGATTGTGTACATTAGAGAGGTTGACAGAAGACTAATTTCTAAAGGAGAAAATGTTTTAAAAATTAAGCACAGCCATCAATAAATCAGCCAAGCTTAAAATAAAAATAGGGGTTTGGATATATTCTGACATTTGAATATAATATAGCTGTAAGAATAAAGGTTTTAGAGAACCATGTTCTAAAGTAGTCAACTATTTCTTTCACTTATTATCTTTATGCTGGAGATAGTGTTTCAAGAATTGTAACCAATGGTATAGTTCATAGATTTATATCAAACTTCATATGGTACTAATGCTGCAGTAATAATTTCTCATGGAATACATATACCAGTGCAGATCTTCAGAGTGCTTTACCAGCATTATTTAATGACAGGCACAATGGCCCTTTGAGGTACGTATTGTAGGGATGGAAAAGCTGAGGCATGGCAAGATATTCCTTAAAGCTATTTTGTGAATAAGCAGAAGGGTAAGAATTAGAATTTAAGAGGACTTAGTTCCTCAAAATGACTAGGGAGCGTCTCTGCACAATGCTTTTCAAAAGTGATTAGATTATTAAAATGCTTTCATTCCGAATGCAAATAACACTTGTGGGCTCTAGCCCACTCTGATGTCTCTGGCCTAAACTGCTTCTTTTCACTGCTGAGGGCTAGATCCTCAAAGCAGCTTTGTAATCTGGCCCCTTTTAACAAAGTGCTTACATCAATAAGACTACACACGCACAGACTTTAAGTACCCGCACTAATGCTTCTGGGGATTAAAGCCATGCAGTTCAGCACCTTAAAAGAGTGAGCTGCAAATTTAAGTTTTAGTGTCATATACTGCTTGAGACAATTAATTTTTAATAGAAAAGGCACGGGTTTTGACACGCTTCCCCCAGCACAAAAAATTAAGATCTCACTGGTCCAATCCTTTTGCTTATGGGCTCACTCAGTACCACCAAGCCTCTCCTGGGTTGGGTTTGGGTAATGCACAGGTATTTTAGGACATCACCCAAAAAAAAGACATGTGAGGATCTTTCTGCAGCTAGGCTGAGCCACATCCCTGGGGCTGGGGAAATTCCTGAAGGCTCCTGTTGCTGGGAGTGTCGCCATACACTGGGGCAACATAGTTCCAGATATTGCCTTA
>VWZT01005047.1:641485-654260 GCA_013397055.1 Pachycephala philippinensis
GGCAGGCAGAGGCAGGCATCCACAGGCACCAGCTCATCACCCACCCAGTCAGCTCCGACTCAGCTCAGTATCTGCTGCTCTGTGATCCTACAGCACAGCCCTTACACCCATCATCCCTTGGGCTACTCCTGTGCTTCTTGTTGTAGGAATCACCACACCTGCATTCAGTGCTGGCCTTCCCTCTTCCCAGGGACACAGCCGCAAGCCATGAGGCCAAAGCTGCCTACAGCCCACTCTTGTAACCCCACAGGGCAGTTAGACCCAGGCTATGCAATTGCTCACTCAAAGCCTTGAGGCGAATATTTGGGCTCTTCTTAGAGACAGCAACAAAAGAAGAGGAAGGGTGGGGTGGAGTTTTCAGGTACAGCACAGCTTCCCTTTTATCTTATTTATGGGCCTCAGCTCCAGGCCACTCTTCACTGTAATAATGAAAATTGTGTGTATATATATTAACAAAAAATGTCACTAACGTATCTGTTTTCACAAGTAAAATGTTTTTGTTGCTGTTTTACATTAGCCCACCAATGTACCAACTGAATATGTCTGTCAGCATTTCTTAAGCTGTTCTCAGCACAGTACCTAAGCAAACATATGGGTTCTAGCAGGCAATGAGAGCTGCCTCGAAGGCACTCACTCCTGTGCCTTAAGTTCTAATTAAAGCAAGCAGACATTATTTCTGATGTTTTGATTTAATTGTGGTTTTAATGATGAAATGTTGCATTTGGTTGTGATTTTTCTTCTGTTTTTTTCTTTCTCTCTGAGAATTAAACAGCAGAGAAGTGTGCCTTTTCCTCTGACTTGCAACTTAAGGAATTAATTTCTTATTTCCTCTTTTGGTAAGATTTTTTTTTTCCCCACAGCTTGTATCTTACATTTGAGAAGACTTTACTTAAAAATTGAATACTCTTAGGCTCCCAATGCAAGATGTCCCAAGAGTGACAGACCTGGCATACAAGATGACAGTAGCTGTCTTTAGCTCTCCATAGAGATAAAACTAAGATAACGCAGAGTTATTCTGCTCTTCAATCAGAGATGAAAAATGCGATTCAACAGTACATGAATTTGAGCACTTCAGGGATGATTTTATTCACTGGCTCGTCTAGAGGATGATCAGCTGTGGTGGAATTTACAAGTTTCTTATTTAATATTCAGCAATCTTAATATTCAGTAAACTCTAGTCTAATTTAGGGTTATTAGCATGGCTGCTTAGGTCCTGGGTTCAATGGGCTCCTCCAACGCTCATGGAGCTGGTGTTTGCAGTGGTCCTTCCAGTAATCACTAATATTTGATTAAAATAAAAAGAAATTTCTCTTTTGATGAGGGATTCATGCTGTCGTGAGGAGCTGTGTTTCCATGTTAAATGCGAAGTGTTTGCCTTTGACCGATGAGCAACATTTCTTTTTCCTGTTTTGTGGTAAATTCTTTGTACTTGAAATGAGTTCCAAATCAAAGTGAGAAAACAAAACGCAGACGTTGAAGTGAAACAAAACAAGAATATTCAATTGGAGACCATCAAACAGTATTACCGCTGCATTTCAAGATACATTGATAATATTATTCCAATGTATTCTATTTTATTCATATTTCAATATTGCACTGAATTTCCTACATACAGAACACGTTAGTTCTTTTATAAACCTCAGTGTGAGTCTGATGGGGCTCTCTGTGTCTTGCCTGTTGCAATCTGGAGGACGGTGATTAGCAGTAATATTCTGAAGGTGGAAACTCCTCTCCCGGGAGCTTTGCCTGGCACACACGACCTGCCCATATGGTCATTTGTCCAGATGATCACCGTGCTGCTCGTGGATTTCAGGATATCAGCTCCTCAGTACAAAGAGCTCTCCCATGTCTTTTCCAGTGCAGGAATGTCAGCAGACAAAGTGACCAGCAAGGCTCCCACTTTTCCTGTCCATTACACACATTTTCAGTGAGCTGTGGACCACATCTGCCTACGGAGCGTGGGCTCTGTTGAACAATTGCCTTGGACATTCCAGATGCAAGCCCTAATTAGGTATAGCCATAGCTGAGCATACCTCTAGTTAGCCTATAAATTAGTGGAAATATTTCCAGGCTGCCCTACTTGTGCCCTGTAAATGACAGGACAAGGTTCAGCAGCTCTCCTCCCCTTGACCTCGTTTCCATGAAGGGAAACCTGCACACGCAGTGTGGAATGGAGTAAAAGAATCCCATTCTGTAGTTTGAATGATGAGGAAAGCCAGGTCCTGGCCACAGCAGCACTGTCAGCTTCTTAGACCTTTTGTTAGTTCTAGGTTTCTACGAGGCAATCCCAAAGCTCTCTGGGCTCCATGGAGGGGGGATCTGCCAGGACCATGCTCTGAAAGCAGCATGGTGAGATTTGTCCTAGGGCAGATCCCAAATACAGGTTTATGCTAGACTGGAGTGCTAAGGACACCAGGAAACCTAGGCTGTCCATTATTTTCTTGGCTGTATCTGGTCAATCCCTGCTATCTCAATCTGCTCAGGGGTGATGGTGCAGTGCCAGACATGAATGCAGCAAGGGAGATGTTGTCCCAGTGTGTCACATTCTCTGTACGAGCCTCAGCCACCAGCAAGCAGAAGCAGTTTCACAACATATGCAGAACACAGAAGGACTTAGGAGGAGGGCAAATAGGAATATTTCAAAGAAATTTTCATAATTTTCTCATGTTTTTCTTTTCAGGTCTAAATCTTTCTGTAGGATCCGCACCTGGCAGTGTAATTAGCCAAAGTCTGCAGCAGTAGCCACTTAAGCTATGGGGTTTCTGAGGGCTGAATGTTTCTCAGCCTCCTCAATCCATTTTTGCAAATGTGCAAAAATGGGATTACTGGGAGGCTTTGTATGGGTTGCTTTAGCTGTAATTCCCGAAGAGTTTTTAGAGCTGCTAATCTAAGAGCTTGTCTCCGAAGGCTGATGACTCTTAAATCTATCTTGCAGATTTAAATACCTCACCCTTAATATCCAGCGTTGGGGTTAGAAATGCCACTTACCCTTTCCATCCCCTCTCTGCTCTCTGAGAAGGATGATAAAATTACCAGGAGAGACAGATAAAGACGAGCAGAAGGGTTAGGAGGAAGGAGAGAGACATTTTTCCTTGCTCAGCTCAGCTTGCACTCTAACAGGTATTTACAGTCTCTGGCTCGTGGTGCTTGTACTCAACTGTGTCAATCTGCTTCTATCCACAGGCTGACTGTAGCTAGGAGCAAGATAATTTATCTTTCTTGCTCTTACCCTTGTCTGTGTCCCCACACATTAAGGATGTTTCTCAGGCAGCACAAATATGTGTGAAATCTCTTGATTGCCTTTGCCCCTTGTGAAAAGACATTGTGTGCTCTGTCCTTGACCAGCTATTGTTATGCCTTCGGAGCCGGCTGATGGATTCGCAGAGCACAAGCACAAATTCTGATGGACTGAAAAAAAAAGTATATAAATAAATATATAAAAAATATATATGCTCTGTAGTGGAAGGGCACAGCTCCCGGTGACATTGCCTGCCAGAGAGCTGCCAGTGCTCCGTGAGCTGGGTTTTCATATTCATGGGCTACTTTCTAAACGACTGGTGCCAGGTGCTCATGGACTCTGTGCACCCCTCCTCTGTCTTTCCAGATTGGTGTTTTTGGGTGCTGCTGCTCTTTGCAAAGGTCACTGTTCCCAAAAGGATCAGCAGCATCGCTGGCACTGTTACCCTTGCACAAGGTATTCCCAATCCTACAAAACATAATGGCTCGTAGTAATTTCTTCCTTGTCAGCTGCAAGGAGAAAAATCTGTGATTTTTTTTTTTTCTTTTCCTTTCAGTGTGCAGAACTTCTGTGAGCGTTTTTCACAATAGCTAAATATTTCTTAGGAAAAGACTAAGACTAAGTAGAAGCTGGGGCAGAGACACAAATTATTTTCAAGTGGTCATGTTCCTCATTCTCTATTTAATTCCTGGTACAAATGGAGCCTAGCACAGATATTTATCAGGCTAAAGAGAATTTTTGGTGCTGGAAGACCTCACACAAAGCTGAATAATGCAGGTTGCAATTTTATATTCAACATCTCTTAAGTGATAAAATAGAACATCTTCCATTTTCAGTACCAGAAAAATATTTAGCGATTACAAAGGAATAATCTGTAAACAAAACTATGACTGTAAAGCACCTTTGGGAGACCAATATATTGTTCTGGAACTGCCTCAAAATATTTGGGTTTAAAATTACTGGGATAGTTTGTGCGATGGAGACTCCCCTTCTTCTGGCCCACATGCATAACCTGTGGGATTGGCAAAAAATGTCAGGTTTCTGATACATCAGAAAAAATCACTAAAAATCAGAGTGAATCTATGATTATTTTAGCTCTTGAAAGTAGTTATTTAAACCAAAATGGGTCAAGTACAACGAAAGATAAGAGATAGAAAGCCTTTTGTTTTTCCTACATCGATGTCAGTGGAATAATGTCATTTTATATCAGGGGAACATCCATCTATCAGTGACTAGAGATTCAAAATCCAAGGTTTGTCTAAATGAATCATTTTTATTTTGGGAAAAATGTCTGTGAAGTATCACATAACACAAACATTAGTATGCTTTATGTCTCTGAAATCCTCACTTCTGTCTTTTTCAAATGTATTGGGAAGAGTGTTACAGATTAAGTCCTAACACTGTCTTCAAGAAAATTGAGAGCTAATCTGTATTTTACAACTATAATCAACAGATTTATAGAAACACAGGAGAAATATTGGGAAGCAGCAAAGAAATACCTTTGCAGCCCGACAAAATGTACAGAAAAATAATATTGAGGCTGGATAAATTCACCTCCTATTTTAAATGCTTGATACAAATATTAAGCTTTTAAATAAGAGAAAGTGTTATAAGTTCTTTGCAACCCCTTTGAACTTTGCAGACTTTTGTCTGGCACAGGAGCTTCTTCAGGAGGCAGTTTTGGAGAGCAGCTGCTGACAAATGATGCTGCTTGCATTCCCAGCAAATCATCTTTGCAAATGTACAGCCAGAATCCAAATTAAAGAAGAAAACAGGGCATAATTAATGCCAAAGTGAAAGCAACAGGAATATTTGGAATGCCTTTTTCAGTTAAGTAGGGAGATAATCAAATATATGGCAGCTGAAGCCAAAGCAAAAGAACTAGGATGAGAAGAGGTTGTGTATTTAGCAATGTAAAACAGGTAACAGATACAGTGTAAGGTCAAAGAGGAAGATCCAAAGACCTCCTCTTGGCTCTGGGACCTCTGTATGAAGGAAGTCAAGGCTCACAGCATGAAGGAAGTCTGTGAAATCTTGGTTTTGGCTTTCTCCATGGCTGTGATCCTACAAGCACAAACACGTCCCCACCAGACTGAGTGCTTTCCTATAAGTCAATGAGAAGCTCATACGAGTCCTGTGGTGCCTGTGATGCATCACTGTGCTGGCTCGTTACAGCTGGATGGATAATTACTGCCTTCAGATCCCATGGAGACTCGAGCTGGAGTTTGCTCACAGGCCATAAGCTGATGTCAGGGCAGCAGAAGAGGACCTGTAGCACTTGGTGGATTTGGAAACAGCTGGAATGTGATCTTCCTGTGTCTGCCAGAGGTGCGTGTTCCAAAAATACCCTTTATTTAGGTTGTCATGAGGATTCCATCATTTCCCTACAGGAGATTATTAAATTGTATAAAACCTTGACAGACCTCACTTGTTGGTCTGGAGGATGTCGAAGCTCTTGAGCAAGAAAGGAATAATCTGATGTAGGAGCAGTTTTCTTGGTCTTTGTATGAGAGTGATTTTCAGTGACCCAAGGAACACTGAATTCGAATCCAAACTCTCTATGAGTGAGTATATATAATCATATATACAACTTTTCCTCATCATCAATGGTAGAAGGTGAAGGACTACAGCTGGTGAGACATTCCAGTACTTTGGTTTTCCCCAGACCAGACCTGAAGGAGGGGATACTCTGCTTATGAAACAGCACCAAAAGGAGTGAACCACAAATTTCCACCCAAGCTTTTCATCATTTTGGAAAAAGTTTGGCCACGCTAAAAATATTTTAGCTTCAACTTGTAGCTTGTTTGTTTGTTTGCTTTTTTTCCCATTTTTATTGTAACCTAAAGCTTTTTCTCCCTGTTGTTCAGAAATGTTCTGCTTCCCCATCACCTTATCCGGTGTCTGTCAAAAGCCTGTGTTGGCTTCAGATGTATGTGCAGCTCCTATCGAACTCAATGGCACTTCTTAACCACAGGTATTCAATTATCTGCTGCTAATGGCCCATCCGTTTTGAGAACCCCTATTGCTTTCTCTAAGTATTCTCTTAACTCATCCTAATATTGACCAGATTCCTCTGGAAAACGTATCTGCTGAGCGTGCTGTCAGGACATCACTTACCAGTGTAGCCTTTTCTTCACGGGATGGTCTCTAAGTCTTATTTCAACAAAATTTTTCTCTTTTCTACAGTGGTGATTCTGCCTGTGCATGAATCGTAGAAAAACGTGCAAACTTGAACTTCAATGACAACCTTTAGAAAATAGTGTTAAAATTTAAAGTCTATCTCTGGGAGAAGCCAGGAAGATTGTGGTGAACTCCAGCTTTTAACCAGCGTGCCACCAGCTCTTAAATGGAACAGACAGGATTCCCCATTTTAACATTTCATCCCAAAGGGTGCCAACACCTGTAGGACCGTGCCTTAAAGGATTTTCTGTTACAGAAAAATTAAAAACAGAGCAAATGCTCCTGGGTTTGGAAACTTTTCTGTTCAGAGAGTATAATGCTATCATCACAGTGGTGATGTGAGTACCGAGTCCCAGCTAAAGAAAACCTGCAGGGTATGGGACAATCCTGGCTTTTTCCTCCACCCTACAAAGCAAGCCATGATTTTTTCCCACATCTTGCCTCACCAGCAGCCCTTCCATGTGGGTACCTGGGGGCAGCACCCTCACACAGCACAAAAAGTTGAGTAAGTTGTGCATTCAGACGCCGGCGAGTGCTGCTGAAAGCTTCCTGACTCCCTGGCGGCAGCAGCTTAGCACGGACAGCACAGACTTTTCCTCCTCCACCCAGCCTATGGAAAGCTGAAGTCTCTCACATGTTCACCTTGACAGATCTGGGTTAGCAGCATCCCTGACAGCCCAGCTGTCTCGTGTCCTGGTGTCTCTATTTGGACGCAGACAGCATATTTTAGGAGGGGCAGAAAGAAGAACAAGAACAGCTAATTTGCCCTTCTGAAGGAGCTGTGGTTTGATGAAATCCTGCCAGCCGAGCGGTGCCACACTTTCCGCTGTGCCTTGTCACTGTCAAACAGGTTCTCACTCCTGATCCGTGGCTGACAGTCTGACGCAGAACAGGAGATGTCCCTTTTTCTCTGTTTACGAGCTTCATGTACTTGTTAATTACTTCAGAGGATAGTTAAATTTTATTTTGCAAACCGTATTATGCCAGGTATTGTTTTTGCCTTTGTTCCTGGTAAATGTAGAGTGTTGTTTTCTTTGGCACATCACATTGACAGTAGTCTTGGTTCTGGCTCTTATTTATTTATCAGTTCAGTGACTTCACTGTGCTAAGGCAAATACGAGGTATTGTCTTTGGCCATAGGGGACAATATTGCATTTGGGTGCTTTTATTTACGGATTGATCCTTATTAATATGAATTTCTAGGATTTAGTCAGGACATTTGCACGTTCATTAAAAATGCATAGTTAAAAAAAACCAACCTATTGCATGTGGTACTTCAAATGAGAGTTTTTCCAGATACAAGGCAGGCAAAAGTTTTCATGGAATATTTGTTCATTTTGTGGATGCCAAGCAGGCTTAGACCTGAGGTCACAGTGCCCCTGTGTGACACACGAAGGTCTCCTTCTGACCAAGTACAACTTCCACTATGAGCAGTGAGCAGTGCTAATGTAAGTTAAAGCTAATTTTGGACTGCACAAGGTTTCCATAGTCAGTTTAACCAGAGCTGTGAAAATCTCCATCTTTGGCACTGCTGGCACGATCCCAGGGCATTACACTCACACAGATATAAAAGTCCTTTAGCACACGGTAGCACCTCCCACACAGGAATAAGCTCTTCCAGAACACGTATGTGGCAGCTTCTGTTTGTTTGTGCTTTCTCCACACTTGTTTTACTTTCCTTTGAGAAGGTGTGACAGAACCACGTGAAACCTTCTGGGGAGAGGGGAGACTGCCTTGTGTCTGCAGGGATGGAGCAGGGGTGGGCACTGGGAAGATTCAGGAAGTGCTGAGGGTGAATTTTGGGTTGAAATCATGGACACTAAGGATTGATAGAGATGTATCTTTAGCTTAACCTCCGTGGAAATATTGCACGCCCTTTTTCTTTTTTTTCCCTCTCTAATTGCTGTAATATATGGAAGTGAGTAAGTCTCCTTTGTTATTCTAGCATGAAGTATCTTTCACATAAATCATTGTGTCCCTGTGGCCCACTAAAGTCCCTATGCTAATTTGAATTAATCGCTCTGTTCTGGGCAGGTATCTCATGGCACAGTCTTTCATTATTCCTATAATTTGTTTTGTTTTGTTTTGTTCTTGTTTGGGTTTTTTTTTTCCTTTAAATAGATGGGAGATGCCAAAGAGAAGCTGGGGGTGAACAGGCAGCCATAGAGCACACAGGCATTGGTTTCACAGCTATGTTTATAAATTGCCAAGTAACCATCTCATGCAAGTGAGATGGTGCACAGGTGTTCCTGCTCAAATAAGGGGATGAATTTCTGTCTGCTATTCCAGCAGGATGCTCCAGCTCTGTACCTGTAGGTGGAATGGAAATTGGTTGAAATAAAGAAGTTATTTATATTTTTGACAGCACTGGTCTGAAGTAACTTATTGGGGAGACAAAATGCCTGAGCTCACAGGCGGTGTCTGGTGAGAAAGAATGATGGCACAAACTCCCCACTGGTGGCTGGAATTAGGTCTAAGAAGGTTTGTTTGCTTAAAAGACCTTTGCTGAGCTCATCTGTGTTTTGTAGCCATGAAACGCTGACCTAAGGCTTCACCTCACATAAAGCAGGCAGTTGCTCTCTTCATCTGAAAATGGGTTCCTGGCTGTGTTAGTAGGAAACCTCTCATGTTTAGAGATCCCAAATGGGTATAATTAGGTGAGAAGCTCAGCAGCCTTTACTGATCCATGGGTTGCAAGGTGGAAGAGCCTGGTGGGAACATCAACTCAGCTCTGCAAAGAGCTGCTGTACATCTTGTGATTGCACCCATTCTCTGGAGTGAGCCCCCATGGAAATCCAGACGGGCTCTGTGTGCAAGGCAAGCCACTGTGTGCCCAGGCGGAGCAGGAGGATGGAGAGTTGGCTGTCATCCAGAACTCTGCCAAGCGTCTCTGAAACCCTGATGGCAGTGATGCCTTACGTTTTAGCTTTTATATTTTTCAGATTCTTCATTCCCAGTGTGTAACTCTGCAGTGTCCTGCAGCCTGGGAGCTGCTGCTCTCTCATGCTGAGACAGACAGAACAAAGCCTCTCCAGGCTGCTCTCCAAGGACACCCAGCCCGGCCTAGGCCCAAAATGTGTAACCCAGCATCTTGAGAAGAGGGGCAAGCTGAGGGGAAATTCCATCATTAGCTAAAGTTTAATTGGTGAAATTGGGTTGAGATGCAAATGGACCAAAGCTATAAAAGTGTGAAGAACTCGTGACTCGGGGTCCATCTTGGGTGCAGCCTTTGGCCTGCCCAGGGTGTGCCTCTGAAGGCCTTTCAAATAAATAAAATATTTATTTGAAATAAATAAAAATAAACCCACCTTTATTCCCTTACTCATGTCTAGTCTCTGGTTCTAGGTTGGCCTCTTTAGGCATCAGCAGCAGCTGCCACCACATTGAACATCCTAACTCTCCAGAAGTGTTCAGTGGGTTTGGAAGCCAACAGACCTTTCCAGTCCTGTTGCAAAGCATTCTCCTTGACGTGAACCTTGATGTCTGCTCTGAAAACCTTCCCAGCACAGTCAGGGCTATTTTGTCTCGTAAATTTACTGGTATAATGCTGAGTAAATTTTAAGCAGTTGCCAGCGCATCTTTTCTACCTCTTTATCCTCTTCACCTGAGGAAAGGTGTCTCTCCTGTGAGGTGTTTTATTTGTAGGCTGATGTAGCTGACAACTTGCAGGAAGGTTTAGGCCACTGTGCTGAGAATGAGAGCTGGAGAGGGAGAATGAGCAGAAGCAGCTGGGAAAATGGGAGGTAGTCCCATATCTGTGAAGGAGCAAGGCAACCACATGGCAAATGAGGGGATTTCATGGGTATAATTAAATTCATGCTCTGGAAAAGGAGGAAATCAGATGTCACATGTCTGGAAATGAATGTCCACATGGATATTTTTGTACAGCATTTAAATTTGGTGAATCACACAGTTAATGACTGTGTGGGATATTTCTGGTGTGGGCTTTGAAGGCCTGTGCTTCTCCAAAATTTTACAGGAACAAATAGTTATGGTGAATTAACTCCTGCTAATTACTGCATGGGAGGAAGCAGTCTGTCAGGGAAGCACCCAGACAAGGGGATTCTCATACATTTCCTCATCTCTCCTTGCAGAGGCGGAACGGAACTGGGACTAAGGACACTTCATGGGTATCACTGAGGCAGAATGTGAGTTGCAGAAATCATGGCTGAATAATGGCTGGTTTTGAGGATTTGGCCCTTCACTCACCATGCTCATCACCCTTTGCACCACCACTCTTAAACCACATCATATAAAACTGTAAAAGGGGTCTTTGGAGAACTGGATGAATGTTTATATCTGTATCATCTAAACCTCGCTCAGAAAGGTCTGGCAGTTGTGATGATCAGGCACACAACTTTTTAAAGACTTTCAGGTGACAAACTCCACACTTTCCACCATGATCTCTTCACAAAGGTTTGTTAAATAGGGCACTGCACTTGCATAGCCTTTGTTGTTCTGACACTTCTGAGTAATTCGGATTGAGTTTCAGTCTACTGGACTTACTGATTTGCATTTCAAAGCCCCAGAAAGTGAGCTTCAGAGCCAGACACTTCTTGAGTTTGGGGCTTAAAAAAAATACCGAAAAACTTTGGCAATTGTTAGCTGAAATGCTGACTCATCACTCGTGTCACTTGTTTTTTTAACATGCCTCGGTGGCTAATTAAAGATTTCCAAAATGAAACACGGTGCGAAATGGAGAAGAGCAAGGAGAATTTGGTTGACAGGAGATTAGCGAAGAACAGGGTTGGATCTAAAGGGAACATTATCCTCTGTGCATCCCTGAATTGAGCTGCAGGGGTGTACCTGCTGGCTGGGACCGCTGATGAGTGCACAGGATTTATAATAAACTGCCAGGTCTACTCTATCTTTCATGAGCTGACTGAATGCTTTTTGGGTCTCAAGTGAAGACGACACAGAGCTAATACCCTGCTAACCTGTATCCTGCCTTGGAGCTGCAGATAAGCTGCCAAGACTTGATGAAGGGAGACAAAAAAACCCCAGTTAAGCCTGTGTTCCAGTAGCAACAAAGAAAAACGAGGGCAAAGGAATAAAAGAACTGTTAATTTGTTTCTTTTCCCTTTTTTTTAAAATTTGAATTTGCAAAACCGAACTCAACCCCTCACTGGACATGGGCCCTTTTAGGTCTCTGGTCCCACATCTGCCTCTTGGAATGTACTGGCTTCATAGGAATTCCCATAATTGCAGGGAAACAAGTCGCCTCTAGATTTATTAATGATTAAATAGTAAAGGCACTCTTATTTATGCATTTTATTATTTTAAACACCTGCACTGACAAAGGAAATCAACCATATTTGAGTTTGTCAGTGTAGATATCGAATGTGTCTGGCTATTGGATCTCAGTGCAGTGTTGAGCCCTCATCAATTTATTCACATTATCACTGCTACAGAGGGATGGGGACTGTATTAGCCCCACCCCCAGTTTTGGTGTCATTAGAGAATAACACTGAGCCTGGAAACAAAGGTTAAGGAATACAATTACACAAATGTTCTTGTGCACTCTTAAAACATTGACAAGGGTTTTTTCAGGTATCTTCTGATCATTTGGAATATCCCTGGATTATTCCAATATTAATATAATAATGAATGCTTACAGATATTCATTGTTATGGCAGCTGCTTTCCAGACGTTTAGAAATTCCAGTGTGGAACTAATAACCCAGCATTTTTTCTAATTATCTTGATTACTACAGAAATTAAATAATTGACAAATAATTCTCAGAAAATCAAAGGACGTCTAATCTTAGCAATAGTAGACAAAATTACAGCACTCGGAAGACAAGCTCTTTCCATGATCTTCAGAAAATGAGATGATTTATTTTAGAAAAAGAATATTTACTAAAATTCACGTTGTACAACCTGACTATCAGTGGAAGTTGTTCTTTCTAGATGAACTATACTTTCTAATCTCTTTTTGGCATGCAAATTAAAAATAACAAAGGTTATTTTTAAGAACATTTACTTTATATTAACCTAAACATTTTACTTTCATGTTTTTAGTACATTTGTTTGGAGGGGTTTTTTTGCTTTGTTTTGTTCTTTTTGTTTGCTTTTCATTTTTTGAACTCACCTGTTACAGTATAAAGCTTAAAAAGGTGTTATGAACTAGAAAGATGAAAGTGAAAAAAGTTAAAATTCTTCATTTTCCTTATTTTAAGCTTAAAACAAATGTTATTAATAATAAAATTACTAATTGGAAAATATGTTTGCATTTTTGATATCAGAGGACAATTTAAAATATTTTAAAATACCAATGATCTGTGAAGAAAAACTTGACACATATTTATAAATGAATTTTCCTAAACTATATTCAGTATCGTCTTCCTTTTTTTTTTTT
>VWZT01005047.1:654289-671492 GCA_013397055.1 Pachycephala philippinensis
TTTTGTTTGATTTTGGGTTTTTTTGTTTCTTTTGCCACCTATCTGGCATCTGTTAACAAGTATGCAGACCCAGCACTCTGAGCATGACAACTGGGAACGGATTGAGATATTCCAAGGGAGGAGACAGGCACAAAACTGCTGGGGGACTGTTTAAAGTTTAATTAAAGAAGGAAACCTGAACCAGTGCTGTAATTTTAAAGTGGTTTTTAGAGTTCACTAACTCGGGAAGTTTAACTAAATCCTTGCAGAAGACAAGATGATCCAGCAGTCAGTAACAAGACCCCTCTTCTTGAAAATGTAAACAACTGAGACAGTGACAGGTAAAAACACTGGACTTTTTGAGTGTAAAAAGTCTTTTTATGAGAAAAAATTTATTCCTTTATGGTTCTGAACATCATGCATTTATTTACAATATGTCATTATTATTTCATTGCCTCATGACCTTTATGATCTCACGATCTCATGTCCTAAGCAGGAGCAGGAGGAAACTGAAGAGGAATCAAAGTCGTGCGGTGGTAAAATCATTAATATTTAAGATTTGAGAGGTCTGGCTGGGAAGTTTATCCTGACTAAAGGAATATTGCTGCTACTAAACTCTGTGATTGTTTCTGGCTCCCAGTTCTGAGCTTGACCATACAGGCTGTGCCACTCCTCGAGGCTCCACCAGGAGCCACCTCCCTGTGTCATCACACTTCTGCCTGGCTCTTTCTCAGAATTTTGGCAGTTAACAAAATATTTAAGGTTTTATTAATATTAATATTAATATTTATGGTTTTATTAGCATTGAAATTACTCTTTTTCCTCTCCTCTTTGTGTTCTGTTTCCTGAAACAATAGTAAAATGTATTTCCAGTTCCACTGACGTCTTCCACTTCCCATGAATTACCCGGAGGAACCCAGTTTAATTATCTCTCTCTGTAAATTTCTGTCTAAACCATGCAAAATTTACCCAGAGTCTCACCAGTTCAGGAGGTCCTTTCCAGTGGACACCAAGCACAAATCACAGAATACAACTGATTTTACACAACGACTTTTATTTGGTTGTTTAACTTCTGGAATACTTGAAAAAAAAACCCCAACTTTTTCAAGTACAAACGTGTTATTAATATTAAAGGAAAAAAACATTACTATTATGTTGACATAGGAAAGATGAGTATTATGAAGAAAGTATTCATGAATTTGCTTAATGGTCCTGCTGCTCCGGCTTTTGGGTTAGGTTGTTCTCATGGTGGGATTAAGAGACATGCACGGAAATAAAGGGCAGGAGCACCTGATGAATATTAACAGAACCCAGACAGCTGCAGGTATAAGCAATGATTAACCTGCCTGCTTTACCTATGCCAAAGCCCCAGAAAGCTCAGCTTACTGCTCCTGCCACCCAGGTGTCAAGGTTTATGCAGTATAAATTACCAATGAAATCGTAGTCAGACTGCATAAAATACAGCATCAAGTGAAACACAGTCAGAGCGCCTGCAGAGCCGTGTGAGGGATGGCAGGAATTATTTTTTTATGAGTTTCAATCATTAACCATGTTATTTTTTTTAACTATAGGTTAAATAAAAATTTGAAGAACAGAAACTTTGGTTTATCTGTAGCTCAAGTTCTTTTAAAGGAGCTTTTACCTTGGTCAAGTCTATCTTTTTTTTTTCTTCCATTTAATTTTGTAATTTATTTGAGACAAAGTAAGTATTTTTTTGCTAATAGAATTAATTTCTTAGTGATCCATAGACACAATTCTTTCTGCATGGGACAAGTGGCTTTTGTTTTTTGTGCACTGCACTACAACCTCAGCATAAATTTTTATTTACACATACAGTTGTTCTCTGAGCTAAATTAGAATTTCAAATATTTTCTCAAAGAAGCTAGGAGCTGCAAAAGGACCATTTCCTGAAGTTATCTGAAAATACCCCCAGTGCCACTAAGAATTTGGCTTTGAGTTTTTTGAGATATGTAGAGTGAAGCCCTGACTTGCCAAGGGAGTTTTGGTATGGAATTCAAGCCTTCTCCTCCTACAGCCCTGAAAAAGGATAAGAGACCTGGGGTTTTTCAGCCTGGAGAAGGCTCTAGGAAGACTTCAGAGCCCCTTCCAGTTCCTAAAGAGACTCCAAGAGAGCTGGAGAGAGACTTTGGATAAGGGCCTGGAGTGACAGGACAACAGGAATGGCTTCAAACTGCCAGAGGGCAGGGTTAGATGGGATCTTGGGGAGAAATTTTTCCCTGTGAGGGTGGGGAGGCCCTGGCACAGGGTGCCCAGAGAAGCTGTGGCTGCCCCTGGATCCCTGGAAGTGTCCAAGACGAGGTTGGACAGGGCTTGGAGCAACCTGGGATGGTGGAAGGTGTCCCTGCCCATGGCAGGGGGTGGGATGAGATGATCTATAAGACCCCTGCCCACCCAACCCATTCTGTGATTCTGTGATTTATACCAAGACACGATTAGAACAATAACCCATTAGGCTGATCTGCATGGGGATGTTATTGGGGAAAGAGCAGAAAGATGAATGCAAAGAGCCTTTTCACTCGTGGGGTGCTGAACTGCCCCACCCCACCTGCAGAGCAGCTTCTCAGCCCCCTCGCCACCCTCACCCTGCAGAGTGCCCTGCTCCAGCTGTGGGGTGCTGAACTGCCCCACCCCACCTGCAGAGCAGCTTCTCAGCCCCCTCGCCACCCTCACCCTGCAGAGTGCCCTGCTCCAGCTGTGCTTTGTGCTCCGGGTGCCTCGCTCCAGTTTTGGGTAAAGCACCCTCACCCCTCACTGCGCCTCGTCCGTGGTAACCATGGAAAAGCAGCCACTTCTCCTGCCCAGGGAGCCAGGAAAAGTTGCAACTGCACTTAAAATTCATAACAGAGCTTGTTCCGTGCTGACCTCCCCGCATAGACAAGGCCTTTATGAGATCATCTGCAGTTTTGATGATAATGGCGGCTTTATTTTCTTCTATTGGGCCTTGGGGTGCAAGAGCTATTGTAAATCCTCTTGCACTTGTGCATGCTATTGCTCCTTATTTCCCTCCTAATTCACAATTCCTATCCCCTAGACCAAAATACTGATGTAAATAAGCTTTTTATTTTCATTTTTCAAAGTTATAGCTCTGCAGAGTATGAGACAAAAAAAAATCCACACACTTTCTTTTTTTCAGGAAAAGTGTTTTTTTCGAGGAGGGGAGCTTTACATAAGAAAGGTCAAATGCTCCCTCTCACATTTAATTCATTTAATAGCAGGATGCTCTTTCTGGCCATCTGCTTATTGTTGAATTAATTGTCAATTAATTGTCTCTTAATTGAAGCATTTGTTTCCAATTTTCAAAGATTAGCAGGGTATTAAACAAGAGAGGTCAACACAATTTAGGAGAATGTTTTAAATTTTGCATATAGAAGCTGGGAATTGTAGCTTTCATTAAACATCACTCTGGTATAATTTGTGTCATTAAAAGTGGCAATTTCAGCCAATTACCACAGCTGTTTTGAGTTTACTTGCTTGAACGATTCCTGATTTCAGGAGTCAAGAAATGCTGAACTCTCACTATTCTTGCTACTGCTACATCTGTTTAAAAATAGAATTAGTCATATAAAGAATCATTCAGAAAGTTGTTATTTTTTTAATGGAAAATATAACTCTTTAATAATAAGATAATAATAAAAACCAAACAGAGACAAACACCTGTTCATAAAGGCAGACACTAAGCCCTAATTAAGTGGGTTTTAAGCTAAGCCAGGCTAAAAGTGAAAGGCTGATGGTGGTGGAAGCAAGAGCCAAGCCCTGACTCTGCACGAGGGCTGCTGGAAAGGTCCCACATGCCTAAAGGTGATCTGTGAGGTCCAAAAGTCAGCACGGAGAGACAGCCTGAGTTGGATGGAGTGTAATTACACCGGGCAGACTGTGAAAACACAGAGCAACGAGCCCTGAGTTTGCTGGGAGCACTGGAGCTGGGCTCTGCAGCAGGCTCTGCCCTCACCATCAGCTATTCAGGTGTGGAGCCCTGCGAGCTTTGACTGATGAGTGCTGCCCACAAAGAGGTCGATTAAGCCCATGGCAGCTCAGGACTGCCGATAGCCATCACTTTAAAGTTTTACTTCTGTTTTACATTCCATTAAGTAATTTAAATGCTTAGATTGAATAAGGCCTCGGTCCCCTAATGCATCTGCTTTATTAAATGGAAATGCAAACTTAGGAAGATATGTCTTTAAAAAAAAAAACAAAAACTATTGTGTTTTATTCCCTAGAAAGTTAGATACTAAAAAAAAAATGCTTTAGTTTAATTAAATCTATAACTTTATTAATCAGAGATTCAGCAGGTTCTGGGGAGAATCTTTTCTTTCACAAGTGGGATTTGATATTGCAAGTCTTTTTGTACTGAGTAATTTTAGATAAATTTTGGTAAATTTAGAGCTGGGAAAGCAAGGTCTGTTTCCTCTAATTCAATGTCGCTTTATTAACACTCCCTTCACCCCAGATTTCGGGATGCAGACCAGGAGGGATCTGCTTTCCCAGTATCAATGTTTAGACCGAGGCAGTTGTGTGCATGCACTGATACAACCATTCTTTTGGCCACATTATCCCCAATCCGTAATCACAGAGAAAGATCTTCCAAGAGCCAAGCTAACAAAGTTTAGGAGATCAGAAATATCAGTGCCTGAGTAGATAACACTGATTACTCGAAGAATACAACATGCTCTGTCTTATTTGACAGAGAAGAAATGAAATTTGATTTTGATGTTTCCATGCACTCGAGCTGTATGAGGTTGGGTGTGCATCCATCTGTCACTGTGTGGGGAAAATTTACAAACTCTTCCCTTGCCTAGCCCAGTCTTGCTTGTCTGTTTTCAAGGTATAAAATGTTATATTCAAAATAACCAATATATATGTATAGGATCAATAAGGCATCAAGAAATGTAAAATGGTTTTTGATGCTGTCCTTCCACCGTGCCTCTTCTCTGAACCCTGCCAATTCCTGGGACAACCTGGAAAAGGCAGCTCTGAGGCAGATGGCAGGAGAACTGCAGTGGAAGAAAGGACCAGGTACTTGGAGGTGCTCAGGGCTGGGAATTTCGGCTTAAATCCCAAGGAAATGAGTCCAAAACAATGGTAAAATGGGGATACATCGTTTCTCCCCCTGGCTCCGCAGTTTGTCAGTGAATTGCCGCTGTTGTGTGTGGCAAGGATAAAGAGAAGGATGCTCAGAAAAAAGGAGGATGCTGGGGAGAATCGGGGTCTGAGTCAGAGAGACAAAGAAATAAAGAGTTGAATGGGATCACAACTCCTACTCACAGTAATTAGCTCACTGTATGCATTCAGGGAAGAACAAAGTGATGAATCCTGCTACAAAACCCCAAATTCCAGGCATGTTCCATAAACCAGGAGCAGAGATAAATCTGCTCTTTACTGGCATTTAGCATGAACCACAGAATCCAACAAATCTTTCCTGACTAAGCCCATGCTTAACAGCTGGGAACCTGCTCTCACTGGGTCACGCCTGCTGGCTGCAAATGATTTATTTGTGATTTACATAAGCATGAGTGGAAAATATGGCCTGATTGCTCTCACTGAGTACTGCTGAGGAGGTGAGTACAGTAAAGAAAATTTAGTGGTTCTACACCAAGGTCTTTCAAGAAGAAAAAAAAGTCGTATTTTAATGGCACCTTCACTAAAGCACTGAAGTAGAGGATATTTGTTTATTTTTAACTTCATTTGTGGAGGTTCTCAGCAAATTCTGTGCAGAATAATCTTACAGAGAAAGAGGAACATTTAAAGTAAAATTTAAAAAAATAGGACCATGCATCTGAAAAATAAGCAGTATTTAAACTGGAAAAGGGTATATTTTCTATTTGGTTGAGCCGTCCTTAAAGTCTTTGTTCATTTATAAATTTTTTTATTTAATACAAAACTTATTTTATATAATATGCGTCAAAGTTCAGGATAAGATTTCCTCTATAGAAACTTTGGTTAATTGAATTGTCTAATAACCTAATTGTCAAAGTTATATATTTGCCTCTGGAATATTTTCTTCCTGAATCCTTTTATAGCTTAGAATGACCTTTTTTTCCCTAATGGTTTCCAAGTAACATTTTGTTACTTTTAAGAATTAGACCAGAATTAATCTTTAACCCCAAAACCTGACATTCTCCCCAAAACACTGGGTTCACTCTCAAGATTAGTTCAGGTGAGACAGACAGGCTTGACTTCAAGCATTTCATTGACTAATTACAAAAATTAATAGGTTTACTATGAAAAAAAATCTAAATTATTGTTTTGCACCCGATGTACTAAAACCCAAACTGTTGTTTTGATGAAGTCACTGGAGGAAGAAAATGAGATGAACTTCAGCTCTTTTCCTTTTGTTTTCTTCTCATTTTTGCATCATAATCTGGCCCAGTACCCTGAGATGCTGTTGTGTCACTAGACACAGCCCAGGAAAGCTCCAAATGACTACTCTCAGATGCTTTCATTAACTCTCCATTCTTGCAAACTCATCTGGGCCCAAATTACTCTTATATTTTCCTCAAACTGATATCAGCAATTCTCATCTGATTAGTGGAGCTTTAGCCTGAAGACAGTTTCTAACAAAGGCAATTCCTGCAAGTACTCTAAGTGTTCTAAATGCTTAAAAATATCATTGTTTTCCTTTAAAACTTATCGGGCAAGGTTATTAATAAAGTCCTTACTGACTTTGATTAATGAATCTCCACCACTCATTCCCTTATGTCAAGCAAATTTCTGAAGCCTGGTTTTTTCTCCTCGCAATTTTGCAAAACCTAATCTTTCAGAAAATCAATGCACACGGCTGTTAGTTTAATGTTGCTTCTTCCTGACATCCCTTTGAATTGGCAAACTGTTCAGCAAGACACAGGGCCACGTGGGGTAATTTACTTTAAATGTTTAGGACCTCGTTGCATTTCTTGGTAAATTGAACACAAAAAAATTTGTGAGTTTTACCCTGGATGATATTAAATAGATGTTTTGTTCCTGCTGTGAGTAAAACCCTTGCAGAAGAGAAAAACGTGGGATGTGGGACGCGCTGCCACAGTGTAAAAATTGTCTGGCTTGTGTAACAAAGGGCTTTATCTGATTCAAAGCCATTGAGGAGAGAAATCATTTTAAATTATTGTGTAGTTATGGTCTAGCATATAAAATCAGAAAAGTGTCAGCTACAAACCACTGGATGTAACAGGTGACTTTCTCTTCAGACACCTGTCAGTAATATTGGGGTTGTGCTGTCATAAAGTTTGAGTGACATAATAGTGGTGGCTTCCTGCTGACAAGTTTGAAATGTCCTTGAAATTTATAAATCTTAGCAATGGCAAATTCCTATTAAGAAAATGCTAAACTGGGAGGCATTCTATAAGAAATCTCATTTTGAGAAAGAAATTGATATTCATCTCAAATAAAAATTAGTTCTTGGATTGATGAAGATAATCCTAGCTTCACTGCCTTGGGTAGGTGTAAAAAACTTGAATCCTGAATAATGTTAATATTTTCGATATTAAAATGTACAGACACTTTGCAAGGACTTGCACTTTCCTGATTTGGAATTAGTCATGAGCCTGATCAAAGCAGGACAAAGAAATAAAAAATAACCAAAGAGGATCATTAAAGTGAGATAAATGGTTACACACATAGAGATTAACAGATCCACTGGCTTCAGTTAATAACAGAAACAAATTAAAGTATTTTTGAGATGTTTGCATTGATTTTAGTGCCACAGCTCCATATATATTCCTAAAGCATGTATTAGATACAAAATAACCTTATTGGCTAAGCGGTATTTTAATTGGGAAGGTAAACACTTCAGAATTAAGAAATGCTCAGTGTGTGCTTGTCTGCAATTTTATTTGTGTCCTTTGCATATCTGTTCTATGATACCTCACCTAGGTGTTGCTGTGGGGCAGCAGCGGTGGTCAGAGAGTTTAAATTTCAAATTTGAGATCTTTTCTTAATTCTGGCATCTCAACTGGTGGTGATAAGGCTTCTTTAGAAATACTCTTATGTCTGATTTTTCAGCTTTCTTGCGAAGGAGGTAGCAATGTGATGCTGGGAGCTGCAGCTCCTCTGTGGATGCTCAGGTTCTGCTCTGGGAAGAAAACCAAATTAGGTGAAGTTGTCATGGTTTTTATCTTTTTTAACATGTTTTCTTGAAGAGTTGTGTGCCCAGTGAAGCTGCTGTGAGCCAGCTGCTCTTCTCACTGTTTGAGTTAGAGAACCAGAGATTCTTTTAGGTTGAAAAAGACCTTTAAGATCAAGTCCAACCATTCCCCAGCACTGCCAAGGCCACCACCAACCCATGTCCCCAAGTGCCACATCCACACAGCTTTTACATCCCTCCAGGGATGAGGACTCCACCACTGCCCTGGGCAGCTGTACCAGGGACTTTCAACACTTTTGGTGAAGCAATTGTTCCTAAAATCCAACCTAAACCTTCCCTGGCGCAGCTTAAGGTTTAGATTGATGAGCTTAGATGGATATAGGGATAATGTTGGAGTTGTTTTATAATTCCTCACACCAGCTCATCTTGGAAAGGGAACAGTGTTACTGCTGGTTTTGATGCCTCACATTTTAACTTTTATATGTTTCAAATCCTGCATTCCCAGTGTGTAACTCTGCAGTGTCCTGCAGCATGTGCGCTGCTGCTCTCTCATGCTGAGACAGACAGAACAAAGCCTCTCCAGGCTGCTCTCCAAGGACACCCAGCCCGGCCTAGGCCCAAAATGTGTAACCCAGCATCTTGAGAAGGGGGGCAAGCTGAGGGGAGATTACATCATTAGCTAAAGTTTAATTGGTGAAATTGGGTTGAGATGCAAATGGAGCAAAGCTATAAAAGTGTGAAGAACTCGTGACTCGGGGTCCATCTTGGGTGCAGCCTTTGGCCTGCCCAGGGTGTGCCTCTGAAGGCCTTTCAAATAAATATCCACCTTTATTCCCTTACTCCTGTCTAGTCTCTGTTTCTAGGTTGGCCTCTTTAGGCATCAGTTTAAGAAAGGGAGCAGAAGTGTGTAAGGCTTCCCCTCACAGCTTTTTAAATTCCCCTGACTCTCTGATGGAGCAGTGCTGTCACTGTGACCTGGGGATGTCATTCAGCTGCAGGCTGTGTTGTATGTGCCAGCCAGGTACAAGGAAAACACACTCTACCTAACGTGTACTGTGCAGAAGTTCTAATTTTTAAGAGAAAAGGTGTTGTTGGAAGCCTCCAACCAATTCCCGATGGACTTGCTGACATTATGATTGGGGTTTAACAAAAATTTCAAAAATGCAGCTTTCTGATGTTTTATTTAGTTAATAGGAATTTTTATTGTGATTACCAGTGCCACAGCAATAAAAGCACTGCATTATAAAATAACTTACCACGAGGAAATACCACCTAAGAAATAAAGGCGCCATTAACAGCACAGCTCCTTCCCTCTGACTTGTATCAGATTACACAGAAGGCTCTGATTTAAATGTCTGTGTATTGTGTTTCTTTAACCTCATTATGAAGTTAACAAAAAAAACCTGGGAAATTCATTTGGCTAGAGCCAAAGAAGAGCAAACCTGAGGAATGGATTCCTTTGTATCTCTTGTGATTGGTTTTAAATTATGCTGCAGGAAGCACCTCCATTCCCTTCACTCAGAAGGAAAGGCCCACGTTTCCATCACAGACTCACCTCAGCACTGATGGGATTTTTAAAGTCCACATCCAGTGAAGGTCACAGAGAGGAGGAGGTGGGAGATTTTTAGATTTTTAGTGAAATCCTTTTTATCTCTACAAAGAGCCAGGCAAAGGCATTTGCTGGAAAGATTTGGAGACTCTGAGAGGACTGTGGTTGTTAGACCTGTCCAGTAGCTGCTTTTGGAACTCTATAGAAAGTTTCATGTGAGAAGAGTGTGAGTTTCTCATGCTCACGATCCAAACTGGGGAGAAATGGAGAATCCAATTAACAAACAAGCTCTTTTAAGGTCACGTTAAAACCTCATTCTGTGGGATGGTCATGATATACATCTATGGATATACTACATTTGGGAACTTGCAGCAAAATATTGTCCTGTCAGCAGAGGGTTTTTAAATCCAGAACAGGAAAGATTTAAAGCCTTGCATCTTTATTTAGCGAGTTTTAAAGAATGAATCCTAAAATGCTTGAAAATATTTAAAGATAAAATAAAGAATTTCCCGCTGCAGTAAATAATGGGGTATTTCCTCTGAGGCTGCCTGGCAGCTGGTGCAGTTGTTTTCTATTTTTTTGGTTATGTCTAAGTCAGTGAATTCCCTTGTGTCAGGAAGATGGAGGGCAGGGAAACGTGGCTGGGGGCTCCATCCAGCAATCTGTGTTATTCCTCGCCCAGCTGGCTGGCGCTTGGGAATGTTTTCTGCCTGTTTTGAGTGATTAAACCCAGATTTCTTGGTGCCAGTCAACCTGCACTTAATGTCACACACAGAGAGACATATAAACCAGAAAACACTTCATCTAACAGCAGAAGACCTATATGCAGAAGTCGCATTAAATATTTTGGATATTTTAACCTTGTCTACTGCAAGTTTGGCAGAGCAGAGTTCTAGAATGTGGTTGGTGGGGCTCAACCCATTACACTGGCCCTGTGAATGCAGAAATCTGAGTTATTTGCTCTGAGTGTGTGAATCCCAGTGGTGAGCTGGAGCTGTGGGTTGTCCTCTGCATCATGGTTTTGCCTGAGTTTTGTGGATCAGTGGTTTAGTGGTGATATTAAACAAAGCAGGACTCAGCTGGTCCTGCAATTTTGTAAAGAAATGCAAATAAAAGTGGCTATGGACAAAAAGAGGTATAAAAAGTGATTTATCTCACCAGTTAGTAAGGAAAAGACATAGTTACTGTGATTTTGATTTCGCTATTATTTGCAAGACTCACTTTTAGAAACACATATTGGAGGAATGAGAGAATAAGTGTGCTTAAAAGGCACATCAGATGGTAGTAAATGCCATGCAGCATTTTGTCAAATCATTTGTGGTTTATTTTTCCTGTATTGCTTTCTCTTCCTACACACTAAAAATTCTCTGATTTTTTGGGGGGTCAGGGAAAGCACAACAGCATTTGTCGAATCTCAAAAGTTCTGTGCACTCTGGGATTGTGTTATAAAGGAAAGTGTGATATAAGTGGCCCATAAACACCCAGTTAAAATCACTGAGAGCACTGTATCTCACTTTTCTCCCACCTGTTGGATGTTTTCTTTTGTGTCCTGATAACACCAGGGTAGCCCATACAGCCTCTGTTTTCTACCTTCGCAATTAATGTCTTTTGTTCAATAAAATCACCTCAGCAGAATATGTTACTTCTGAGGAAAATTAAATAACGTTTTTGCTGCATCTTGAGAAAGCTCTCAGAGTGTGTCTCTGGCAGATCTATTCCTTCTTCCCCTTCAGTAACAAACCCCCAAGCACCACGTGAGTTAGCTGCGTTGCAGATATATTACTATTGTTCCTGCAGGGTAGGTGATTGTAATCTTTTAGAGTAAATTCCCCAAAAAATGAACTGCTCCAATAAATTTGGTGTTTTACAATGAACACATTCAACACGTTCATCTTTTATATGGTCATTGTCTAGAAGAAATATCCGTGGTGGGTAGTTAAGACACCCCTGTAAGGCATTAGAGCAATATGCTTTCTATTTCAAATTAGGACACCCAAGCAATTTTATTCTTTAAGGCTGCTGTAAAACCTANCTAAAGGTGTGTTTCATTAAAATCTTACTGGAAGGCGATTCTGTTTTTTAACTCTTGGTGTATTTCTGAAGGTGTGGTGTAAATCTGGGGAATTTCTCCTGGCACCGAACGAGCCTTGCACATTTATTGCTTAATTGGAGATAATTGGCCTGGCTGTAGAAGTGTACACCTGGCCATTCCAAGATCACGACAGATAAAGGTTAAGTATCACTTCCAGTAAAATCCTCTCAGGGAATTTTAAAGTTGCAAAGCAAAGTTTGGTGAGATATCCAATTTTCTTGCTGACTGCGATCTTTCTGTTTTTTAATTTAAGGTTAATACAGCATTTGAATTTATTTATAACACATCTGCCCTGACCAAAAATGATTATTAAAGCACTTAATGTCACTTTAATAACTGCATTCGTTTTGGGGATTTTTTTTCTGAATGGCTTGTGAATTGTTAAAGCTATCTCACTATAACGTAATTATTTGAAATAGAATAGGACAATATTCTTTCATTAAAAAAGAAATAATAGGAGAAAAGTTTAATATTTCCCTCAGCAAATTAATCTGATTATTGGACAAAGCAAATTGTGAAATAACTACTACTCAAAATCATTATACCAAGAAATGCATAAATATTTATTTAACATTGCCACCTCAAAACTATATACCGTAATTTTATGGCAATACAGAGATGATATATTTTATTTTGTGTGCGGGTGTAATAAACACTGTGTCTGAGTTAACTCTCAGCTGGCACTAGATTGAGCTTGATTCCTGTGTGGGGAAACTGTATTAAAAAAAAATAAACATTGCATCTTCCTGCTGTAGGCTTGCCATGGGGACACATCGGATTTTCTGCTTCTCCATGTGCCACCTAGAAATGAAATATATTAACGTGTGTCACAGTTCTATTAGAAAGCAAGATTTTTAGGCATTTATGACTAAGCTGTAAAGCCTGTTTCTGAGCGAAATGCAGATTTCCATCTTGTCTAACAAGTTTGTCTCCCATTTTCAGCCAGAACCGATTTGTTTTATTACATTGTGTGGTTTTGCCCTGCAGTTAACGGGTGCAAACACACCATGAGAGATTGCACGGGTCCCTGCGTGATGTGGGCACCTCTGTTACCTCAGGTGAGGGTAAATCAGACAATTTCTAGTTTGCAATTAGATGGAAAGGTCCAAGTTAACATTGAATATATCAGCCCTTCACCCCTCTTCTATCTGCAAACATCCAGGTGCCTCCCACACAAGCCAGCAGTTCTGCTTTGAGTGACCTTCTGGACAGCTGGATAATAAGCTGAAAGTTAAGGTTGATTAAAGAAAAAAAAAGGAGAAAATTAATTTTTAAACAATTTTTAAACAACTTGATTATCGGTGTTGGCACAATAGAGGTGCTGGAACTATGTGGCCAACACAAGAGGAGATCTTAAACCTTCATAAAAGTGCGTGTTCAATTTTATTTCTCTGCCATAGCAAGGCCAAAAGTTTCATTTCAAGGGAAATGGGGAAGGATTTGTGCTCTTTTCCCAGTGGCAAGTACTGTTCATCAGGTTATGAGCTGCCAGGGATCATTTATAGCCACATGAATAATTAGAAAATGTTCCTATGCAGGTGTGTGTGTTCTCTGTTAATCACATTTGTCCTTCTTTAGTCAGGGGAAAGAGAAGATTAGAGAATGTGATTTTCACACCATGCTGTTAATTGCTCCAGCATCTGATAACAGACTTTTAAAACCAAAACCCCCCTCATTACTGAGTTGCTGTTAAAACATTTTTATTTAAATATGAAATTCCATTTGTATGCACATATATGTGGGCTGTTTCCATCATGAATACTCTCCCAGAATATAATTTCCTTACTTATTAGCAGGATTTTAATTCAGACCTTATCATCCTATGGACACCATGACTCAATTTCTTTGTGCGTGGGGTCACTGCTGCTTCCTGATGGGAATTTTCTCCTCTGCAGGGCAAAATCTCCTGCAGGAGCAGGGAAACCTGGGTTTGTAGCTGTGCTGTGCTGAGTGCTGAGCAGCCACTCCACTCCCAGCACAATCATCAATGGTATCACTGCACTCAGTGGTTTCTGACTGATTTCATGAGTAGTGCTTGCTGTGGCACTGAGGTTTTTTAGCTCAACACGTATATATATATATATTTTTTTTTTCCCTGTAAAAATAACCTTCTGGAGGAGGCAGGGTATTACTCCAGCAGTGAAATCCCTTAGACTTACACTGGGAAGACATGTAAGAGGTTTTATTGGTGGTATTTATAGCTCTTTTGCACTGGAGGAACTGTAGAAAAAGCCTGTGGTGAGGCTGAGAGCTTGGCTGGGAGGACTGGCTCTTACCTGGCGGATGCTGCATCTCAGCTCTGCTCTGAGAGGCTTGAAAATAGCAATACTTATGTGTGATACAGAGCAGGATTAGGTATTGATTAACAGCAGTTTGGGATAACCTGCAGGGAGGTGTTTTTCCAATCACCCCTGAGATGTCAAAATTATGGTGCTGTCTTTGGTAAATCTGTAATAAACTCTGTTTTCAGGCTTTTGTAATGGAGTGCAGAGGAATATCTGAGGGCATTTTTGGGTTAAGCCTGATATACTGTGGAAATACCTCAACATGTATGCAGCCAGTTTTCAAATAGCTGCAATGAGGTTTTTTGGTCTTCTTGGTTTTGGGTTTTGTTTTTTTTTTTTTTTTCCCCTTTTTTTTTTTTTTTTTTTTTTTTTTTTTTTTTTTTAATTAAAAATGTTTTTAGATNGAAAAATGCATTGAGAATTGCACCAGCCAGGTATTTTATTTTCAAAAGTAGGTTAATATATATACCAGGATGGGACAACTTGAAATCCTGACCATAGTTTCAGTGCCTTTTGTTAATACAATCACTATCTTTTATTTTTTGGCAAAGCTCATAATGCTTGTGGAAAGATATTGGGATCCTTTAGGATCTGAACTTCCACAATGAAAAGATGCACCCTGCTGCCAAAAGTTTTTCTTAAACTTAATTCTGCCGCTGACTGTGAAGTCACGGCCTCATTTTTTCAACACTTATGTGGGAGTAGGATTGTGGGGACCTCACAGACAGGTAAAGCTGGTGGAAACACACATGTGGATGAACTCTTGGTTTTAAATTCTTGGAAACTCTTTCCTCCAAGGTCGAGTGAAACTTGCTTTCTGCCAGAAATGTGCAGCCTATGCACACATGTCAGTAAAGCATTTTTACGGGCACTGTCTCTCAAAATCTCTGGCTGGTATAAATTTCAGCTTATGCCAGTGGGAAGCACATTTTGCCTTTACTTCATTAAAAGAAGATTGTAAAATAACCTTTCTGAGGCAAAAACTAGGAGGGCAATGAAAGGGGCTTTTTTGTTTTCATGTTTTAGCAAAGAGCACCTTCCACTGCCTCTGGTGCTGAAGGTGGTGTGACTGCACCGAGAGCAGCACCTTCACTGGACCTGGGCTGGGGGCACCTGGCTGAGGGAGCTGGGAAGGGGCTGGAGAATTCCTGAGGGAGCTGGGAATGGGCTCAGCCTGGAGAAAAGGAGGCTCAGGGGGGACCTTGTGGCTCTGCACAACTCCCTGACAGGAGGGGGCAGCCGGGGGGGTCGGGCTCTGCTCCCAGGGAACAGGGACAGGAGGAGAGGGAATGGCCTCAAGTTCCACCAAGGAAGATTTATATTGGGTTTTAGGGAACATCTCTCCCCTGAAAGGGCTGTCAAACACTGGAACAGGCTGCTCAGGGCAGTGCTTGAGTCACCATCCCTGGAGGTGTTTAAGATGTGTGGATGTGGCACTTGGGGACAAGGTGGACTTGACACTGCTGGGGGAACTGCTGGACTCAATGATCTTAAGGTCTTTTCAACCTAAATGATTCAATGATTCTAAAAGCCTAGTTTGAATGACTCTGAGCATGCCTGGAGTCATTCTGACCTGGCCAACAAAGGATGGGGCCTTGCAAGGAGAGAGGGTCATCCAGGAGAAGAAAGTCTGTATCCAAGTTCAGGATACACCTTACAAAGGAATAAAGATATAAAATAGCTTTATTGTGGCCTGAGTATGGAGTTGGCCAAGAAGAAAAAAGTGTGTAAGAAAAGTATCTTACAATGGGAACAGCTTGGTCCCCCAGCCTGCCTCTACATCTGTGTCTGGCTGTCACTGAAGAATAACTGCAGAGGCATTGTGCTGGGACACGCTTCCCGAGGAGATCCACGAGCAGGAATCAGGTGGGCACAGCCCCTGGACAGCCCGTGCTGTGCTCACCAAGCATCTATCTCCCTCTCAGGAGATGAATGGTGAGTGTGGCAAGCACAGGCTGACCAGTCTGTCCCTCAGGAACAGCCTGCAGATGGCATTCCCTCAGAGCCCTGGATGGCTGAGGATGTGCTCCTTGGGGATAGGAGGTTTTAGGGATGTTTTAGCAGGGACCTGCTCTGCTCCAGCTCTTCTAATGATGAGCAGCAGTTATTGTTCCTCCTGAGCCACACTGAGCACCTCCCTGAACTTCAGAGTGGTCTCAGCAAAGCTCTTTTGCTTTTGGACTGTGTTAGTCCAAAACCCCTGTTTGCCAAAGGCTTTTCCTGCTCTTTGTCACTGTAGCACCCTGAACTGGTAAGAAACAGCACAGTCCAAGTGCCAGAGAGATGATCCAAAGTAAGGAACTTTAATGAAAGATTGAACAGCTTTTATATGTTAATACGCAGAAGCGTGTTGAATGGCATAAAGTAATTGGTCCCCATCCACCCCTCGAGGTGATTGGCCAAATTCCGAACCATCCGTTTCTAGGTGTTTTTCTAGTTAAAACCATAACAATCCTTGACAAACAACTGCAGGTGTAGAAGTTTACAAAACTATAACATTGTGTTAAATTCTTTACATGGGAAAGACAGAACTCTCACAAAATGCTGCAAAGGCTAAAGAAATTCCCTGCTGAGGCCTTTTTCGTATCCATAGATCTCCAGGTGCATCTCCTCCCCTCTCTCACCTCAGCTGTCAGGATACACAAATGCACGTGGTCATTTGGCCAGCGGTGGCCACCAGCCCAGGGAAGGCAGTGCTGAGCAAACCTCCTGCAGGGTTTGCAGCTCCCATTTGGAGGATTGCCTCTGACACAGAGCACACCCTGGTGCCCAGCATTTTGTGCCCACCAGCTGCTCTAATCACCCTTCCTTGTGCCTCCCACTCGAGATTTTGGATGTGCTCAGTTGTTTGAGTATCTAAATCTCAGACGTCTACAAATTCAATCTAAATCTAACATCAAACCCTTGGATCCTGCCCCAAGGCACTACAGTGCATAAGATACTCCCATCTTTTCCTCCATTACCATTTGTATTAAAACAATTTTTCCATGTATCTGCACATCCAAATAGTTAACAATACCCAACAGATTTAGCACATAAAAAAATAATGAGTTGTGCATCTTCAGTGTAATCTCCTGACTTATGCAATTTCACTGTGTTACCTATTCTTTAAAATATTTGGTGTTTTAGCTTTAAAATCATGTTAAAATTAAATGTTCAAAACCTAGCAGCCTTCAAATGGCGCCTGCCTTTTCTTTTTTTTT
>VWZT01005047.1:671512-682720 GCA_013397055.1 Pachycephala philippinensis
TTTTTTTTTTTTTTTTTTTTTTTTTTGGTGCAGAAGGATATACAAGGAACTGTGGCAAATAATTAAACATTCTAATTTGAGATAATCTTTGATTAATGAAGAAGCTGCTTTCAAACGCTCTTCTCTGGCTCTAATAATTGATCTCTAATTGTCCCATCTAAAGGTTATATATTGCCTTTCCTCCTGCTTGTGTCCTCCTAATGCCTTATAACTCGGATCAAGCTATTAGCAATGTTCATTAATTCCTCTGGAAAATGCTGTGAACTTTCCAAGCTGAAAAAAAAAAAAAAAAGTTCTTTCTAAAACCAAGTTTAGTTTTGTCTCAGTTTTGAGACTCTTGAGAAAACCACAGCAAATGATGTCACAAACACGATGTGTAATTTTTCAGTTCTAAATTATTTAAGAATTTACATCTAAACTATTTAAGGATGTTGGACAGAGGAGGTGTAGGAGGATAACCTAATTAAAAATAACAGAACAGATGCTTTTTGTTCTCTTACTGCACCTAAACAGGTGGTGGATTTGCAATCAAGTGCATGATGCCTGAGTAGTAAGTGCCTTTATGCAAAAATTGGAAAACTGTGGAATTTAGGATCTGGTAAAGCGTTTGTGATGGTAGAAAAACTCTGTGTTGTTACAAAGGAATTTTACTTGGATCTCTAACAAGTTGGGACAGTTAAACATTTATTTTATTGTGTACCTGAGAGATGAGGCTTTTCATAAATTGTTGGTTCATTTCTGGAATAAGCTATGTTTTAATCTTATTCTGCTTTAGTTAGACAAACCTTTCTAACCTGTTGCTTAGCAGACTTCCTTTTGTAAGGTCAAAGACATATGGCTAAAATTCTTCATTTTTCCTACTAGATATTGAATTATGTGCCCCAAATATTTCTGTGTGTCTGGTGCTTGACCACAGCACGACAGCACCAAGGGCTTGTGATTACCCAGCACAATTTCTTTATAGTTTGATATTAAAATATGCATAAGGTACTTGCATGAGCACAGGTTTTTACAAATATCTAATTAATACCATTTGAAAATGTTGCTATTTCCTTTGCTCCTGAAATTTTCAGCCTAATTTCATTAAAAGTGAAATACTTATTCATGTGCTGCTTTCCCCAATTTTGGCTTAATTGTTTCCAGTCTGTACAGCCCGGCTGTCTGGAGATGTTTATTACCAAGTAAATGTATTCTGGAAGGAGAGAGCCTGGCTAAATTGCTGGAAAGAAAAATTCTACAATCTGACCTTATCAAGGCAGGATCCAGAAGGTTCTTATTTTTCATTTTGACTGCGGACCATTAGCGAGGCAAAAAACAATCCAAAGAAGTTAACTAAAGTCTATCACAACAGTCTGTGGTGCTGGGGAAAGGGAAAAAGGAATGAAAAAAAAAAAAAAAAAGCACTGTCAAACACTTCAAATCCATTCTGCAGAATAGCAGAGAAAGCATTACATATCCTGGAATGATACAAAGATATTTTCTTCTGCCTTTGGAAAACACGAATCTCATCCAGGCAAATGCACTTGGTATTTAGGGAATCTTTAAATATACTTTACGTATATGATAACACAAAATGAGAGTACGGCATCAAAGTGTTCAATAATCTATTTTGAGTGATCTTTAGCAACTCTCCGAAGCATTTATAGCTTGCTAGAGGGAAATGCACTTTTCAAAGATCATGAGCAGTCCCTATGGAGACCTGTAACCTTCCTCGGAGCAATTCACCACATCCTGATGGGTCTGATCACAGCGCAAGGGAGACAGTCAGTGGCAAAGAAACGCTCTGGGAATACTGATGGAGCCCTGTGCCTGCTGAGTCACCGCCTGGAACCGGGGACGGGGCAAACAAAGGGTTATTTGGGGATTAGGAATATCGATAGGAAGTTAAGTATTGGCCAAAGCTGCGTTTAGACCTTGGCCGGATTGCGGTCTGATTTGCTGCCTAATCAGTTGATTAGTGGATGAAACAAAGATAAATCTGTGCTCAGGGAGGGCTGGGAGGTTCGGCTCTGGGGCTGGGGAGAGGAGGTGTGAGTGTGTGGATAGCAAAAGGCTCCTCCGAGCAGCACAAGAACCTGTGTTTGTTCTTCCAGATACAGTTTGGTACTGATGTGTCGCTCCCGTGCAACCCGCTGGGTTTGTGAATAAAGCACAAGGTTTTCTCCTCACCTCCGGCCCCTGGCAAGGGTTGTGCTGGGCCCTGGTGGCCTTAAAGCTTGTTGCTTTTTCTGGTGTTATTTGGCATTAAAGTGTTTCCAGCTTTGCCAAGGAACTGTGCCCCCGTTTGTGTGTGTGTGCTGTTAAACCTGCTCAGAGAGAAAGCTGCAGGATGAGTTTCTTGTCACAGGATATGTGTGACTGTATCCCCTTCCCAAGCCACTGCTGGCCTCCCTCAGGTGCCACTTTGCTGCCTGTCACCATCCTTTCTTTATGTGCTGCTGGTTCCTGTGCTCATTCACGGCCATCCAGAACAGCAGTGCGCTATTTAAATCAGGAACAGCCTTGCAATTCCAGCTTTGGGAAGGTCCAGATCCACATGATGCTTCATTAACCTGTATGTGCTTTGTGTGGCTTTTTAATTTAATTCAATTTTATTCTATTTATTAATTCTATTTTATTCTATTTATTTATTCTATTCTATTATTTTTATTTATTTTACTTTTCATACAGCCCATGTGTAATACAAGCTCAGCTTGTTATTTTCCCTCCTGCCTTTTCTTCCTTCTCCCCTCCCTGAGCCCTGTTCCAGGTGGTAACTGCTGCCAGAGCTTAAAAACGAGAGTGAAAAGTGTGAAGTGCATTCACTTTTATGGAGCTGCAAACAAGGGACAGGGGAAGGAGGGAAAAGGCACCGGGGTTGTTTGTCAGCCTCAGCTCAGTTCGTGTCCTCAGCTGTTTGTCAGCCTGCAGTGGTGTGAAGAGCATCATAAAAGACACGGTACACAAACATTTAGGACAAAAGGAAAGTTGTGGTGTTGTGGGAAGCCTCTCAGTGAGGTGCTGTTGTTATCCCACTGCCTCTGGCTTGTAGCTGGTGTCTGATTTGCCCTTTCTCAGAAGCTCTGTGACCACAGGCAGGAAATGTGCCACAAGCAGATGGAGAAGAGGGTGGTTGTGTTGTTCTGTGAGATCTGGACACACGGCTGGTCCTTGGGGGGTGAGGACCCCGTGGCTGGATAGAAAGAGATACACCTGATACACAGACACCTTTGAGAGAACCTTGCAGAAAGAGTAATTAGGAGGCTTGCTGGAAACCCATCCCCAAGGCACTCAGATTTTTTGGATTTTGTAAAACATAGCAAGCAGCTGCCATGAGAAAAGGGGGTGCCAGGAGGAAAGAGGGTGCCAGGAGAAAAAGGGGTGTCACGTCCTCCATTTTTCTTTCAGTCTCCCAAATGCCCCCTTGGCCATCCCACTACTGCTCCCTCAGGAAGGACAGGCACATCCCCCCTCCTCTCCCTGCCTTTGGTAAAAAACCACTCTCAATGTCCTTGCTGTCCAGAGCAAACATTGACACCAAATATTTGACCAGAGAAGGGGGAAATCTCTTATTCTTTGCAAAACATTAAGACCAACAATAGTGATAACCCATTCCTTATAGCAAGAGGAAAAAAAGTGTCTGAAAAGTGTGTGTGTGCATCCAGGCTGGAAACGCTGGTGAGGGCACCTGAGGTACAGTCTTTTATTAGTAGCAGCTAACTTGGAGAGACACAAGGAAATTTCATCTATTCAAAATGTGTTCTCCTGCTCTTGCAGCTACCATGGAGTTATCAGAGCCGTGGGGAGTTACTGCTCTTGTTTGCTTTACGTGGAAATCACTTTGCTCTCATTCCCTTATTGTCCCTCTCTGGGTATTACTATTATCAGTGCAGTGGTGCAATGGTTCTCCTTAAATGTTACTGCAGAAAAGTAAATAATTTCTTATTTCTGTGATTTTATTTTTTTTTTCATAGAGACACCTCATTGAGAATAGATTTAAAAGGACAAATATTGTGTTTAATGACTCAGAAAGAAATGAAAATGATAATTGATACAGAGCCTGAAGAAAAACAATATTAGGAGCTGGTCACATAACAGGAAAAAACCCATATGTATTTAGGGAGATGTGCCTAAAAGTCTGACTGAAAAGAAAATAGGGAAAATCTATTCAGACAAGGAGGAAGATTTCAGGAGCTCGTTTTGCCTACTCAAGGGCAGTTAATTATTTAGCAGGAGCTACTAATGACTGTTTCATAAATAAATAAAAGAAATAAACACTGGATCATCATTATAAGGAGTTAAGTCTCTATAAAGTAAAGTTTAATGGACTGAGTGAGGGTTTTTCAGTCTTAATCAGAACACCAAAAGTTAAACTCAGACAACCAGAGCAATCCACTCCTGCAAATAGGCCAAATATACATGCTCCTTTCAAATCACTTCAGAAGGAAAAAGCAACTCTCTGAGGAGGAGGGAGGGGAACCAGTTAAGTGAGGGCAGGTGTAGGGCATCCTCATCACACGGGGTTTAAATGGGATCTGAGGTAACAGAGGCGTTTTCGGGCAGAGCAGGGGTGTTGATGGAGTGGAGAGAAAACAAAAGTGATAAGAAAGTTGATATAGCAAGCTCAGCAGGGAGGAGACCAAAGGTTTTCTGCTGTTGTTTACCCAGCGATTGCTGTGAAGCCCGAGGTGAAATGCAGCGTGCCATCACAAGGTGCAGATGGCATGCTTTAAAAAATAGCTGTGGGGCTGGCCTTGTAAATCCAGACAATCTTGGTTTTTCTGAGCATCTGTGCCTGAGCAGAGCTCTGTGCTGCAGGTGCAGTGTGTGCTGCTTGGACACATCACTGCTTTGCTGCTCCTCCTCTGACTGTAAGAGCCACAGAGTTTTCCTGCCCCAGGGGCTTCCAGACCATCTCATTCTGGGTAAGACCTGCCTATTCCTGTTAAAGAGAATCCTTCTTTGTGTGCTGGAACATTTTACCCTCCTGACAGCAAGAAGGCTCAGGGCGAGCAGTGCCACAGCAAGCTTTCATGACCTGATGGACCCCATGTCCTGGCATCCCATCTGGCACGGGGTGAGTTTGCTTTAGGGTGCCCTTGGTTATTTGTTGTTGTCACGTGCCTTCAGAAGAGGGCATATGTTTTGTCAAATTAATTTGGTGCAGCTTTTACTGGTGCTTCTGTGGAAAAAGTCACACAGTTTCTTCCAGTCAAGGGCCAAGGCTCCCGTGGGGCTTGAGTGGTCTCTGGTCAGTCTGGGAGTGGCACAGCAAATATTTGGGGTGAAGGCTGGGATGAAGCAGCACCAGCACACCCGTGGATGTGGCTGGCAGTGCGTGGCTCAGTGTGGTTCTGAGGCAAGGAAGCTGTTGGTGTGGGAAATGTGTTTTCCTGCTCACCCCTCAATCCTTTCTCTGCCCCACCTAACCCACACAGCCATTAATTACAGACATGGAGAGCTCCTTTTTTTCTTCTTTTCCTGCTCTAAGCTGTCTGTCAGATATCCCTGCTTCCCCATCCATCTCCTAACAGCTCCTTTGAGAGTGTGAGGGCTGAGCTGCCCTGGGTTGCATTCTCTGGCTGCTCTCTGCCACATCACCCTGTGCCTGCTGGGACTTTGACCACCTCTTGTGGCCTCTCTCCCTTGTACATTGGTCTTGCTGTAACTTACAGCAACTCCTTCTTCTCTTCCTGTCTCTGGCTGCTTCACAGCAACACAAGGAAAAAAAAACAAACCAGAAACCAGGCCATTTTACTTGTTCTGCAGCCACAAAAACGTATCTAGGCTATATGTTTGCTGATGTTTGAGCCTTGAATTTAGGGGCAAAGGTTTTTGTCTCCACTTTTCTTTCATTCCATCACAAGCGTTGAGAAGAATAGCTGGGAAGAAGGGGTCAATATTCCAATTCTCATAAATGTCTGCAAACATATGGCCTTTGCCAGCACAGCTGCTTTCCTGCCACCATCGACAATCAAGGTTAAAACGCATGATGCTCATTCAAAGGGAAATGCAGTGGGAAAATTTTCACTCCACTGTTTGTCTAGTTTTATTTCCAAAGGCAAATTGAAAAGTTGCAGTGTATTTCAGCTTGGTTTGACCTAAATGGCCACCCAAACAAGAAATAAACACCCTTTTGGGCCGAGTTTGACTTTGGATCCCTTTTGCTTCAGTAGCTGAAGTGCTCCAATCTCCTGCTTCTTTCTCAGACCAGATTCCTGGTGGGATAAAGTTTCTTGAGCAGCAGTCCCATTGTCTTGCTGGTGGAGTAAACAAGCTGAGTTAGTGGGAAGCCCCAGAAAAAGTCATTTGAGAGTGCAAAAGAGTATCCATCAGTACTGCAGGAACTGATGGATAGAGGTCAGCTCTGTTTTGGGTCAATATTAAGTGCTCTGTGTGGTTGTTTTGTCGGGCTTTTTTCTAGCAAAGAAGATGAAATGTTACAGTTCAAGAGTGTCACATCTATTGGTGCTTACTGAAAATGGAAATCCAGATAATAAACAAGCATTACTGCAGGGGTCTGGGCACACAGAACTCCAGGATGGAGAGGAATATCTGAATTACATTGTTAGTCCACAACTCTGACCCTGCTGCCCCTATATCTCCTCACTGTTGCAGTATATTTTTTTGTGGTTTTCTTTTTTTTTCTTTTTTTTTTTTTTAACCCTGCTCTGAAGCTTCAGAGGCTGGATAGAAACAATTTTTCTTGTTCCATATTCCTGTGTTCTAGCTGTGTGTGGGAACAGATGTCACTCAAGCTTGAATGGAGGGGACTGAGCAAACACGTGGCTGGTTTGAGATAGTGTTTATAGAGAGCAAAGAGAGATATCAACTCCGTTCTTTCCTAATTTCACCTTTAATTCTTCTTCTGTTTTCCACGCGGGCAAATCTGCATTCCATGTAAATTCCCACCCCTCCCTCTGCCATGTGGCTGCAAACACAACTGGCTTCTTGCTGTTCTGCTATTGATTGTCTCCATCATGAAAGTGAAAGAGTTTGGTCTATAACCACTTCCACTACAACTGTGTTTTTTTTCCAGTGCCCATATGGAAGAGGGGTGCCTTCTGAATTTAATCAGAACTTTAAATTTCGCCACGGTAACAAAGGAAAAGATAATAATAAAAGAAATAATTATATATACAGCTGGCTTTTGGTTAAGTTGGAGATTGTGTGGCTGGTGGGGTCAGAGTCTGGGGAACCAGGCACGTGACTGTGGCTGTTTCTTCATGCAACAACGAGTATTTGCTCAGGAGTTTCATCACCCTCTCCCAGGAACGGCTGCCGACCGCAGGGTAACGTGGTTTCACTATAGAGGAGAAAAGATGAGTTTTCTATGTAAAATTGCTTTTAGCACCACGGCGCTTCTTGACTTGAAGGTCAATAAGTGCCTAAATTACTCTAAGTAACTGAGTTTATTATAATTCCTCTCTGTCACATTCCCTTGCTGCAGCTGTGACACTGTGCTGTATAACTTATTTAATTATACAGTGGTGGTTGCTGCTGCGTGTCTGTTGTTGGGGACGTTATGAATATTTAGATTTTTCTTTCTCTCCGGTTCCGTAATTTAAACAAATTCACTGAAGTGTATTTAACCTGAAGTAATCTAGGCTGCATGCTGCTTTGGGCTGTGCTGTTTTAGAAACTTCCTTCTGCGAAATCATACTCAACCAAAGCAATTTCTTTGGTGTAAAGATGGGAAAAGAATCAGCCCTTACACGCTGCGCAGTTCTGGAGTTCCTCTTTTGTTTGTTTTCTAAACCAGCCTCAATTACGGCGCTATTGGTGCTTGCAGTGGGTGTATTTTGACAGCCCGGACCTGTGCTGAAAACTTGCCCACTCACACGTGTGCACACCCCCAGTTTTCCTTCCCCGAGGGAGCATTTGGACACCAGCCTCAACATATCAAAGGTCTGTGGGCTGAGCTGTGTTTGGCAACCTGGAGAAACAGCTATTGGAGGGCAGAAAGTGCAGGGCAGGCTATTTCTGTGACAAACCCTTTTCCTCTGGGGACATTGATACAGTAGGGGTTCATTGTGTGCCTGACAGCACTGTGCTGGGTAGGAAGACTGTGAGTAACATCTTGGAATATTTAAAGAAAATGTTTAAGGGGAGGGTTAAGGGAAATTTACTTTTTTTTTTTTTTTTTTTGACAAAGACATCAAGACAGGGGGGAGATCCATAAAGAGACAAGCGGATCTCAAATAGGACGAATTATCATTCTTCTAATTAAGCCTAATGGACCTTCCTGAGAAGGTTTGATAAGATGACTTGCTAATATTCACACTTTTTTTTTTTATTTAGTCAGTAAATTATGCATAAAGGACAAAACTGAAATAATCACCCAGACATTCGCGTCACTTGTGCCTGACTAATTCTCATCCATTGACTTTCATAGTTTTAAAATGGGAAATAAGTAGTAGGGGCCAATGTCTGTGCTGTTAAAGTATGGAAAAGTGACTGTTTTCTTAATTTAGGTGCATGTGACCTTTCTGAATATGAAAGATTGCCTAGAGTCATAGCTGAGTTTTTACACTGAATCAGGGTGTAGTACAAGCAAGCCCCGTGGAAGAGTCAAAAGAGCAATGAAAGAAGAAAAAAGTAAAAATATACTGACTTCATGTCATCTGTTAAGTCAAAAAGTGTAAGAAAGTTTCAAGGAAAGGAAGAAAACCTGGTCTAGTGGAAGGTGTTCCTGCCCATGGCAGGGGTTGGAACAAAAGGGGCTTTAAGGTCCCTTCCACCCCAAACCATTCTGGGATTATATGAAAACAACTAAATCCCTTTTTTAAGAGTAGGTGGTGGAGACAAATTGTTTCGCTTAAAATATATGTATTTTTTTCTCTAAGCTGTATGAAAAAAAAATCCTGGTAAAGAGCCATGTTTATCAAAGTCAGAAATGCATTTTGCACTGGTGTGTCTGAATTTTAGTTTGAAGCAGTTACTGAATATTGTTTTCAGTTTCAAGGAGATAAAGGTGTGCTGTTCTTATACAAATGTGTGTGCTCTACATGTAGAAAACAACAAATGACTCATGAATTATTGCAAAATAATTGCACAGGACTCTATTCTGCAAATAAATTAAAAAAAAAAAATTACAATAATGCCAGTCACAGTAAAGGGAAAAAAAACCAAAAACCAAAACCCTAACAATTCTAGGATTCCTCTCCATGAAGCCTGATTTCCACTCAAAGGACAAAAGTACTTTCTTATGCTGGTCTCAGAATTGGATCTCTGGGATTTCATTCCTCAACCGGATTTTGATTGATTCTATTTTAGTAGTTTTGTCTTATTTCATAATGTTTGTATTAAATCAGACACCTCTGAGCACTTAATCATTTTTAACTTCTAGGTCTTTGTATTTAATATTTTATTTGCTGTCAAAATCTAATATCAATGAGAATCCCAATAAGTGTAAGTCATTGATCAGATACAGCAGCGACAGGGAACCAAAAGCCCGATCCAGGAATTGCTGTCTGTAACAGAGACACCTCTTGACTTCAGCAGGGTTTGGGTCAGGCCTCAGGTGGAAACAAAACCCATCTGTGCCTGCCAGGCAGGTCAGTGGGTGACCTGGGACACGATGGCCATTAATCCTCTGTAATAACTGGGTGTCCTTGCTGAAAAATGGTGACTGGGGAGATAAACAGTGGGATGCTGTGCTGTGTTCACGAGGTGTAGAGCAGGGAATCTACAGCCTGGATGAGAAGGATATGGTTCTAATACCAAATAGTCCTTCAAGCACACTTATCATCCACCTCCTGATCACAAATTTCTGGGCAATTACCTCAGTGGTCCCAGGAGATGAGCTCTGGAGGCTCCCAAACCTCCTTCAGGCTGTTTTCAGGAGAGGACACAGGTGATGGCAATACTGAAGCTCCATGGTCTCCTTCCTAGGGACCATGGGGGCTCAACATCGCTGAACAAATATTCTTAACTCATGACTCATCTGTTGAGAGAGCTGAAAAGGCTCCTTACCTTACTTCAGGAGGTATGTCACCAGGGAGCAAAATAAAACCAATAAAAAATAAAAAATCCAGGCATTAACTTGAGTAGGAAGGAGATTAGATAGAAAATATTGCATAGGCAACTGTGTGGCTCTTTACCTAAGAGGAGACAGTCAGGGAGACGTGGTTTTCAGCCTCTCACCTAAGGATTTTTTTACATAATTTGCATTAAGTACTCATTATTAAAAATAGAGGACTTTGTCTTTATTATGTATGTGCTGGACATGCTTTGATAATGGGATCAGGACATCCGTGCTGAAGTTGTAAATCAAATAAACAAGCCTTTGGAAACAAAAACTAGTTCTGCTTTCCAAGTGCTGATCCAAGTGTTGCTTGGAAATTAGCCCTCATTTACTGGTTAAGCCAATGGGTTCCTAACATTTGTAATTTGGAGAAGTGAAATTTAAGTTACCTTGCAGTGTCTGTAGATTATAATGAGGTGCCTGTATTGGTGATGGCCATGGTGTCTGTGAACATAATTTGCTTTTCTCGTGGTTCACAACATCTCCTGGAGGCAATAAAGATCCCTAAGCCATCCTCCCTGGTGTCTGCCAAATCAGCTGCAGAAGGCTGATGTTCTTCTGACCTGCCAAAAAGCACATCTGTTACTGAGATCCCAGCAGGGATCAGAGGCCTTGGATCTGCTGCTGAGCTGTGGAGGAGCTGAGGAGCACAGGGAGCCTGGTCACACCTTCTTCAGGGCTTTCAGTGGGGTGCCAGCTCTTTGGGACTTGGTTAGTGGGGTTATTGATCCCAACCAGCTTGGCCACTTGAGCATCACACCCAGCTGCCAGTCTGGATGTAGCCCTCTGCCTCCTAGAAACTTTGAAAAGCACTCTGAAAACCAAGAGGCTGAAATATCTTTTTTTATTCCCCCCCCCCCAAACATTTTTTTTGCTATTTTGTTTTCCTTTTTACCACCTAAAGGGTGATTGGGGTGAATGAGTGGGAATGATAAATTTGGCAACAATGAGGAGGTGTGAACAACCTGTGTGGAGACAGCATGAAAATAGGATGTCTCCAATAACTCCCAGGGGAGGGTGAACATTAGCTAAACGAAAACTGTTGTTTTAAAGAACTCTGATGGTATTTTTTTTTTTCTTTAACTCTGCATGCTGGTGGGAGGGGAGAAATTGTTACTGTGTAAGATATCAAGTCTGGAGGGGAAAAAGATTATGTTCTCATCATAAACCAAATGATAGCAGATAAAAGCAGGTAAGTATAA